>BMAO01015697.1:0-34469 GCA_019973975.1 Trichonephila clavata
CATCTTTCAGGATATATCACACAACAGATGAATTATAATTTTTAAATTATAATTTAAATCCAGAAATTAATTATTTTTATTTTCCTTTATTTTTTCCTTATCTTTTATTTTTTTACCTTTGTTAAAGTGAGAGAAAGTAATTTTTATAAACCCTTCAATAACCGTGCAACAATGCGCAGCTTTTCCTCGGTAGTTAAAGTGTTAAGAGCATACAAAACTATGGGATAAATAATCATGATAAAATTGTTATCAATAAGAAACATTTTCAGGAATGAATTGAAAATTCAAATGAGAATTAAAATGGAAGAGTTGTAATTGAATATATATCACGAAAAAACCTTTCATTAATATGAAGAATTTTAAATTCATATCATATTGAAATATAAGAATAAAATAACTGTCTACTAAATAAAATTTCTGTACAAAAATATCTATTTTGAGTACCTATTTACACTCATACTTTATTAAATTAATGCATATTCATAAAATTTGAGTGCAAACAATTTTTAAAAGAATAAATTTTATGTTACACTGAAATGAATATACTCCATACGTGTACATTCATTTTACACGTGTCAAACACACACCTCCATATGTGTTTACATAAACTAAAATAAATGTATACTTATTTAATAAAACTAATTTAAAGTGAAAATATATTTCTTATCCATATACTAAGCATTAAGTTATACTTACATCTTAAAATTATTGTAAATAATTCAAATGACGTATTAAAACATTTGAAAGTTTTTATACTGAAAGGCAAATGATAACATCATTTGCCCCGTTTTAAAAAAAATAATTTGGTATTAATAAAAATATTTTTTGCCAGTAATTCTTAATTTGAGTTTATAGTTAAATTTAAAGACTCTTTTTTTTAAAAACTCATAATGACAAGTTAGGGCGATAAAAATCAAAATAATATCATATGGAAAAAAAAAACAAAGAAATGAATAATTTAGTTTATTATATAGAATATATAATAGTTTTAATAATGTAAAATATAATATAAAATTGATACTCTAATTCGATGCATTGTCTCATATGATCAAGCACTCAGAGTAAACAATACTTTTATATTTTAATCTCTCCCAAAGTCCTGCATTGCTGGATCATCGTGGCGGAGAGTGTTCCTGGGCGAATGGGCGAAGTACGTTGGGAGTTTATGCTCCTGGTACGGTCACCTAAGGCGTGAAGGTCATTCAATATGCTCAGCTAAATGCATGCAGGCATGAGGCAAAGTCAGACTTCAACCTTTGGTGCCTCACGGTCTTGGACCTCATGAAGCTGCATCTTGCACCCCTTTATCATGTTTCATTAAAAAAATCATAAAGATTCTACAAATGGTGGCTGCCTTACTTTTTCAAAAAATTGCTACTTGGGTCAAACAAGATATCAGTTCCTCTTGGAGGCAGGCCCCCATGCATGAATGGTATGAAGGAAATCGCGCTGGTGCTGCTTTACTTCTGACAAGCAGTAGGCCAGATGAAACCACTCTTGCTAGACTACGAAGTGGACATACTCGAGCTCAACGGCAAGTGATGGTGTTAAAATTTACCCTCTATCCGAAATGCAATGTGAACCAAGCCGCTCCTGCCACATATTTGCTTGTATTGGATGCCATAAGAGCCAGTTGTTCTCAAGTCCAACTACAAGTTCTTGATTGCTTAAAAACGCACGGTTCATGGACGTGACCTAGATGTTTCTGTCGGTCAAGTGGGATAAGAACAAGAACAACAACATATTTTTAATGGTTAATATTAACTTTGAATGTAGTTAAGCTCGATTGTTAGGGGGGGGGGAAACAATTTTGAAGAGCAACTACAAAATATTTGTTCTACCGTAACTTAAATAAATTCTACTTCTAACATAGCAATGCATTGCTTATTGAAACTTAGTAAAATTTATAAGAATTTTTCTATTGTTTTGGGAAGCTAAAAATTGGGTCTTCCAAATATTTTACTTTGCTGCTAGGCTTAATTCAGTTTTAAAACTAGCACTAGAAATAAACTGTAATAAAATTCATCAAAGTAATTTATATTTGTAATGTATTTGCTAGTTATGATAAGCATCGTTTTTTAGTTTCACTTTTCATCTCTCTATACATAGACACAAATTAATTACAAAATTTTTTGTTTGTCATAAAGAAAACATTTTTGAAAATATGAGTATTTTCTAACGATCCCATGCAAAACCCAAAATATTAATTTGATCATATTTATGGGATAATGAATTTTGAAATCATACCACACAATTTATACTTCTGCAATTTAAAATATTTACAGTAATCAAAGAAATGCGTAGTCATTTATAGTTTTTTTTTCCAAAAGCTTGTTTTTTTTTTACTAGATTTTTTGGATACATCAAACCTTTATCTGCAAACGATACTTATAAGAGTACCACTCACTTTAAAATTACATATGATAGTCATTTTCACGGATATTTTGGCGATATTTAGCAATACCACTATTTAATTCCATTCTTTCAGGATGCATAGCAGCAAAGGTTCTATGATAACTGTTTTTGGCAAGGAAGGCGAAGAGAGTTTTAAAACAGAACTGGTTTTCAGCTGAGTTTTTATCGGATTGCAAAGATTGTCATTTTTGTTCCGAAAAGTAGTTAATGTCAAAAAGTGTCTTTTTGTATGAAAGTTAAGACCTTAGAAAACAATTTGACTATTTATTTTAAGTGTGAACAGTGCATAAACTTAATTTTTTTTTGAATAACTTTTTGAAACTTATTAATACCGACGGTACACTAAATGTTAGAGCAAGAAATTGTTGTAGTTTTTTCGTCCGTGTAGCGTATTGTTGTTTTTGTTGAAATGTAACGTCATCACACAGTGAAATTGAATTATGCTTTTTAAAAACTTTTTTAGCTTATAACTTGTTTATTTTGCTTTATTATATATATATATATATTTTCATTTGAATTTTTTCAAAGAATTTTGAATTTAGAGCTTGTTTTTTTTTTACCACACAAATAAATGCAATATCTACATTTTATTCAAAAATTAGAAACGCATTTTAATTTTTAGATGTATAACTGACATTTAACAATAATAACAGAGTTTCAGGAGGCTATTAATTGTTTTTCTTCCATTTCTTATATTTTCTGGAAAAAAGGAGCTCAGTCTTCAAGAGAATTTGGATTTATCACAGAACTTACCATCTGAAAGCATTGATGCACTAACAGATGAAGAAATCTCAGAAATTTATCTGCTAGAATTTTCGTTAGATTCTTACGATGACAATCAAGAGACAGAACAAGATTGAAGGTGCAGTAACTTATGATTAGAAAATGTAGTATTTCCTATCTCAGGATGCAATGTTTTAATTAAACATTTTATTGAAAATTCACTCAAAATGCACAACGTGTAATTAATTTTTGTGTATTAATGAAAAGAAAACTGGTTCTTTTTTTAATAATGTAATTTTTTTTTACATTTTGCAATTTTTAAAAATAAATAGTTTTTGCTGTAAAATATTAGTGTTCTTTATGGTTATTTAAAAATTTTAAGATTTTACATTCTGACAAAAAAAAAGCCATTCGGTCATTCTGTATTATGAGATTATTTTAAACCTTCTAGTACTGAAGTACCAATTTAATTAATTAGCTCTGCCAAATTAAATCTCCCAAAGTTGATTATTTTATTCGAATACATCCCTTAATTTACTTACAATTATATCAATTTGTAACGCGCCAGTGTTTCACATAAGGATATTATTTGATATTTAATTAATTCTACATTAAATTGCTCTTTTCTTGAGTTGTATATTCAATTAAGGTGACACAGTATGATTCAATTGACAAAAATTGGTCAAAAATTCAAATTTAATTTTTTAGCTTAAATTTGATTTTCTTAATTTGTTTTAAATACTTTTTGTAAATTTGACAAAATGTGAAAAAAAACACAGAATTATGATAGCTTTTGCGTTTGTTTTTATTCACATCCCTATGGAAATCAAAACTTTAAACTTACTTATCTCGGAAAGATAAAATAACTATTTGTCTTCCTTTAAAAGCTTTTTCTATTGTGCCTAATGCTTTGAATTTATTACCTATTGCTAATAGTAAATATAACAAAAGTTGGTATGCATTTTTGAATCAAAGCTATACTTATTTCTTAAAAATAATTGAACTCAGAATTTGTACATTCCTTAAGGAATTTTCAATAAGCATTCATAAAAAAGAAGTATTGTAGGAATACAAATCATGTTATCGCAAAACCCCTAACAATTTTTGTTACGCATGGTTTGACATACTTGTAAATCAAATTTCATGCGTGTATGTAAATTTTTGTTGCAGGAGTAGCATTTTGAAATTACTTCACACATTTTAAGTTTTTTTCCCTAAAAAATTATATGGCTAGCTTTTTATGAAATTTTGAGCATAAAATCTATTTTACATACTATACACACATAGGATGCAATAAAAAAAATTTTAATCCTTAAATTAAAAAAATTTGCTTAAATCGTACCAAGTCTCTTTAAGTTGATTTTAAAAAATAGCACTTGTGTATGTATATATATATATATATATATATAAATTCAATTCGTTGTAGCTTAATTCACACAAAAGTGTTGAGTATTTGTGATAAATATTTTATTAACAAACATCAAGTTGGAAACATCGATACAATTTTTACAAGAAAATGACTTTTATACAAAACAGATGCAATGATGAACAATGCTCAGTAATGTGTGTGAGAAATGTACAGCAATATCAATACATATAATATTGGAATTGTTTTTCTGATTTATTAATTCAGTCTAATTTTGAGATCACACATCCAGTCCTTTTTATTCTTTGGGAAGATACAGGGTACTTATATTGATGATATGGTAAATAAGCACCTTTAAAGCATGCTCCAATTTCTGTGGTATTTTTAATTTCAGTAATTATCGTGTAGTCAAAAAATACTTCTACAGATGATATAACATAAATAGAAAAAATGTGGTTATTCTTTCCTCAATGGATCAAGTTCAAATAGTACTCATTTATTTTATCAATTACATTCTTCTCCCCGTTTCAATATTGCAATTTAAAGAAAAACTGAAATAAAATAAGACATCACCTTATCAAGCTAAATGTATTATAAATCTACGCTTAGAAGAAATCTTGCATACAATCTATTTCATTGCATTTTAGTTTTTCAACTGTCATACTGAAACACAAGAGTTATATGAAGAAATTTGTATAAGAGATAATATTTTTAAAAAATATTTAATTCTTCATTTTCTTTTTGAAAATTCATAAGTTTAAGAATTTAATGCTGTAAGCTCATATTACATTCAGCTACATTAATTGCATATAAGCTATTAAGATAATGCAAATGTGAGGCAATAAAGTATTTTAATTCTGATTATGCGTGTCGAGCTATGTATTTAGTTAAATTAACAAAATATTTTGATTATCTTTAAAGATACAAGCAATCGAGAGTTGATCATGTTCTGAAGACTTTCTTAATCTTAAGGGAAATTAATAATTTAATTACTTTATAATTACACATATTTTACTAATGATCATATCTTGTTTTCTAGACTTTACGAATCAGAACATTGATTCTAAAAGCCTTATTAAATGATTTTGTTTCATATGAATAGTTCCGGAATCAATTAAACAATTTTACAACTTAGATTCACATTTAAAATCAATTAAGATTTTACGTCAATGTGCATCCATATTGTAATAACAAATAAATTATTATTTGATACATATTTAATTGAAAGTTATTGTATTTTATATTGTTAATAAGCAATTTTTATATCAAAATTTTAATTAAAATTTGTGTGCCCTTTTTTATTTTTATATTATTGAACTTTTTGTAAACTAAAATTAATTGTAATGTCTCAAACTTATTACTAATTTTTTTAAATATTTTTTAATTCCTCAACAGCAGGAAAGAAAAACCACTTTCCTTAACTCTTCTTAAGTTTTATCATCTGTAAATCTTCATCTGTCTTTTTTAAATTTTAAACAATTCACAATCCAAAGATAAAAATACTCCTTCACGAATTTGTACGACGAATCAGTCTCTCATTCCAAGCACTCCGAGTAACAGAATAACGAGCACGATTATTCTTTGGAGAGTCGTCCTCATCAAATATGCAGACGGCGAAAAACGCTGGGAATTGTGTCCATAGATCATTCGTTATCGGCACACAAACCGCAGTTTGTAGCGAGCGGCCCAATTCGAAACTTGACAAATGGTGAATGAGAACCTGGAATAAAAGAATAAAAAAATATATATTTCCGACATTCATCATTTGTAGGAATACCTTAATTGCATTTTTGAAAATGATTATGTAAAATTATGGCTCTAAGTCACATTTTTACGAGTCGTGTTTCTATGGTAATGATATCGGAAGGTCAGGTTACATAAAAGAGTATCAGTAGAGAAAGATTAAGTTTTCATTTTTCATAATATTTATCCATAGATCAAGAATGTCATTTAAATTCTCAGGCATTTCTATCGTGGACATTTTTAACAATACCTCAAAATACAATAATGGCATTATAAAATTTTTTAAATAAACCTTAAACTTATTTAATACAAGTTTGGTCATTCTTATATACTATATATTCCTCTATGATATGAATGTGAAGTATGCATTTCTAATGGGATATCGCATATTGATATTTTGTATCAATATCACATCTCACTATCTGATATGAATGTTTCATAGTTATATTCTCATTATATGTTGGATGAATTTGATGGCACTTTCGTGATAATATATAATGCATACTTTGAGAACATTATGAATAAATCACTGATATCAGTAACATTATTTTGTTCTTTTTTACGAGTAAAAATAAAACATGTTAGTTGAATAAAAAAAAATTATTTTAAACTATGCATTTTTATATTGGAAAGGTTATTTATTTCTTGAATGTAAATCAGAAATCATTCAATTCTATTTTAGATAATAAACTTTGATAATTAAGTAATATTAATTTTATTTTTCATTAAAAAGTTAATTTAAAGAGAATTACTAATATTTTTTTTTAATATTAGAAATTTGTATCTGTGTGAACAAGAAATGATGTATTAATATTATTTTAAAGTCACAAGGATGAAATAAGTCGATGATATGGCAAGAAGAGTTACTTAACTTGGAATACATCAAATAAATGTATCAAAAGTTTTTTCTAAAATACATATTATATTTTGAAACCTTATTAATTTTTAAGACTTTAACAAAATGACGTTATTTACCATTTATTAATGTAAAAGATGAATAAGAAATTGATACAGTATTAAAAAGTCATAATTTTGCATCTAAAATATTAAGACATGTTTGATAATAATGGAATATTTATATATATATATATATAACCTGAAATTAAAATGGGTAATTATCCTTTTTTTACTTAATTTAACCTAATAAACACGTTAGAGATGATATTTTACTTGAAATTTAAACGCTTACTCACTAATTTTAAAAAGTAAATAACATTTAAGAAAATTAGATTCAAAATTATTAAGTCGTAAAAGATATGAAGACTTTTTTTCTGTATATGATTCTTATTTCGAGGAATATTAAGGCTATTTATGGTATAAATAAAGCCAATTTTGTTTGTGTGCTATATATATATGTATGTATGTGTATATATATATATGTATGTATGTATGTATGTATGTATGTATATATATATATATATATACTAGCTGTTACCCGCCCGCTTCGCTGGGTATTTCATGATGTTTTATAAATTTTTACTGCTTATATATATGTATAAATTATTGATATCTAAGTCCTAGCATTAAGAATTCGATTGATATGAAAAATATACTTATACCTGTAACTGTCACCTGTTGATAAAAAAAAGAGCAGAACTCATCTAATTTGTATTTTCTAAAAATCTCTAAAATTGAAGCATACATTGATGTTTGCTCTTTCGTAATTCAAAAACCAAGTGGATTCCCGCAAAACCAATTTTCGGTGGATCTCTACTCCGTAAATTGAACATGCAAGCCAAATTTCAAGTCTAAATCTAACAGAAAAAAGCAAAATTTTTACTATAAATATCCCCGTAATCCCGTTGAGAGCCGTTTTCCAAAATTACCGCTCTTAGCGGATTTCAATTCAACAAAAGAAAAATGCAAACCAAATTTCATTATTATAGTCCTTGTAGCTCGAAAAAAGACATTTTTTTTGTCAATACGTCCCAGTAACCCCCTGCAACCCCCAGAACTTGATTTGCTTAAAATTTATTCTTAGTGGATCCCTATTCAACAAAAGAAACATGCTTAACAAATTTCAAGTATATGGGTCTAACAATTAAAAACAGGAATTTTTTTCTGTAACTCCTCTTGACCCCTCGCAAACATCCTTAGGGGTCAATTTTCATTTTACTCTTTGTTAGTGGAACTCTATTTCATGAAAGGAACATGCCAATTTTCAAGCAGGATGATCAAGTAGTTTAAAAATGGAAATATTTATCGATTACGCCTCTTAATCTCCCGAAATTAAACTTGGTAGTTGATATTCGCGAAACCCATTTTGTAGCGGTTCTCTACTTTACGAAAGGAATCTGCTTATCAAATTTCAAGACTGTACGTCTAACAGTTTAAAAATAGGGATAATTGTCTATGACGCCACTTGAGCCCCCGAAACGCCACTTCTGGGTCTGTTTTCACAAAACCCATTTTGTAGGGGAATTGCACTCTATGAAAGGAATCTGCTTATCAAAATTTGAAGACTGTGCGTCCAATTAATTAAAAATGCAAAAAAATTATCAATAACGCCCCTTGAACCCCCGCAACACCACCTAGGGTCGATTTTCACAAAACACATTTTGCAGTGCATTTCTATCCTATGAGAGGAATCTGCTAACCAAATTTCAAGACTATGAGTCTAATAGTTTAAAAAAGAAATAATTATTTATATCTGCCTTAACCCCCGCAACACCCCTTGGGAGTCAATTTTCTCCAAACCCGTTTTGTAGCGGATATTTACTCCATGAAAGAAACATTCCTACCAATTTTCAAGCAGGTAGGTCAAATAGTTTAAAAACGAAAATATTTATCTCTTACGCCACTTATTCCCCTGCAACGCCACTTAGAGGTCTGTTTTCACAAAACCTTCTTATAGCTGATCTCTACTCTATGAAAGAAATCTCTTTATCAAATATAAAGACTGTGCGTCTAATAGTTTAAAAATGGAAATAATTATCTATAACGCCCCTTAAGTCCCCTCAACGCCACTTGGGGCAATTTTCACGAAACCCATTTTTAGCGTATCTCTACCCTATGAGAGGAATCTGCTTGCTAAGTTTCAAGACTGTACGTCTAATAACATAAAAATAGGAATTTATAACGCCCCTTAAACCCCCGCCCCCGCAACACCCTTGGGGTCAATTTTCCCAAAACCCATTTTGTAGCGGATATTTACTCCAGGAAAGAAACTTACCTACCAATTTTCAAGCAGGTAGGTGAAGTAGTTTAAAAATGGATATATTTATCTATTACGCCCTTAATCCCCCGCAACGCCACTTAGAAGTCTGTTTTCACAAAACCCGTTTTGTAACTGATCATTATTCTACGAAAGGAATCTATATATCAAATTTAAAGACAGTGCGTCAAATAGTTTAAAAATGGAAATAATTATCTATAACACCCCTAAGCCCTGCAACGTTACTTGGGGTCGATTTTCAGCAAACTCATTTTGTAGCGGATCTCTACTCTCTGAAAGGAATCCACTTACCCAATTTCAAGATTGTACATCAAGTAGTTTAAACATGGAAACAATTATTATTAAAGCCCTTAACCCCCGTAACGCCCCTTGCGTTTCGAATTTCGGAAAATCCTTTCTTAGCTGATGTCTACTCTATCAAAGGAACATGTCTACCAAATTTCAAGTCTGTAGGTTGAATAGTTCCAGAGATTTCGTGATTAGACAGTCAGTCAGTCAGTCAGTCAGTGAGTGAGTCGCTTTTCTCCTTTATATATATAGATATATGTGTGTGTGTATAGTATATATGATAATATGATAATTTCATTTGAATTAAAACATATTGGAATTTTAAAAGCACATTTATTGATTTTAAACACATAAGACGACGACACAAAAAGTACAACACAAACACATGCGGATACAGGATAGTACACAAAGACGTTCATCCGTTCGATCTGGAAGCTTTGAGAATCAGGCGATTTTAGTTTAAAAAAACCATACGTGGATGATGCAATTTTGGCATCATGTTGTTTTGAAACAAGCAAGCGTGGCAATTTTTGGGAAATAAAGTTGCTGTTAAAAGGATTCCAACAGGTGGGTATACTAAAATAATTAATAATCGCATAAAACCTCTTGGACGATTCAAGGCCATTATAAATTAAATAAGATCTCTCGATGGAAAATTTAAATAATGAGTTATCACGTATATATTCATATATAATGATCTACAACGGATCTTCTGGTATCATTTATCTTACTGTAACAACTATTCATGAAGAAAAACATAAAAACATTTTTATATGAAAAATATTTATACTAATTAAAAGAAATTTATCAAAGCGTTTAGTGTATTTCTTATGTTATTTAAAGCATACATCACTGTTATACTAAACATTTACCCTTAACAATTTCTGAATTTTAACAGCAGAAACCTTAATATTCTGTTAATTTTTAACCATACATGATATAAATATTATAAATATAGTAAAAAATAACAAATTTGCTATTGTAAAAGACAACGTTATCCACACATTATAATGTAATATATTACCCAAAATATCATAATAAACATTTAAGTTCTCATTACAACTGTATTACTAAGAAAAAGTTTTAGTGCATATTAAAAATGTTCTTTTCCTAAATATTTTAACGCAAATTCCATTTGAATCGATATCCAATAAATATTCTGAGCTTTCCTTCAATCAAATATCTTCATATTGAAAGAATTTATTGACCTCTGGCGTATGCGTAACGTCTTTCTCCTGGCGAATACCATGGAAGATTACCATCAATAAAGACGCATTCCAGAATGATGGTTTCCCCTACAGTGAAGCTTCACTTACTGCCATTATTACTTCATGATTTCTATCCCTACGAATTTATTAGGGAATATATGAAATTTCAAAGCATATTTGGTTATTATGAGAGCATTAACCATCACTTATATTTTATTATAAATTTCAAATCGTTGATAGCCTATTGGAAGATTCTCTTGTTTGAAATGCTGCTCAGATTTATCCTAACAATATAAGAAAGTTAAGTAAGAAATCAAGTTATAAAAAATAATAAGACAATATCAATCAGTAGATTTCCTTTACTTGTAATCTACATAATAGAGAAGATAAATAATTATAAATTCAAGTAGATAGTCAGAATATTTGTTGATCATGATTTATTGAGAATAATCAAATGTACCAACAAAAAATATGATGCTTACGCATTATGCCGTTGGGGCCAATTTTGCACAAACGAAAAGACATTGCCAATTCAAAAAATGTCAAAAATGCCATCGTTACTGTTTTCGAACGTGATGGGGAACGGTTTTCACTATTGACTATTTTTCGCAACGATTACCAAAATTGGTCAGCGATATAATACATGAATACCAAACATATAGTGGTAGTAAGAAGTGTAAAAAAACATTTGAATTTTTTTAATGTCGTACACTAATAAAAAATGCTCGTTTCACAAAATACAAAGCCGTACGTATCATTGTAAAGAGAATTTAATACTGAATTCAATAAATAAAACAAATTCAAATATTTGCAGCAGAAAAAAATTAAGCTGTAATTATTATTGGTATCTATTAGAAACTAATGAGTGCAGTGAGATGTCAGTACTCAGTTTACCTTTATTTTTTATTTCAGCTTTACCTTGATGTTTCATTGAGATGACGATATATATATATAGTTTTAATCTCTTCCTTCGTTATGACAATTACAGCCCAATTAGTTCATTTTATTTGATAGGCGGTTCATTCGGGCAAGAGTTTTTAACGGTGCCATAATTTTTCCACAGAATTGAGATTAAAATTATTCCTGATCATGACGACAATTCAATACTCTTTGTACAAAACAACTATTCTGATCATTTTGCTGTGTGGCAAGGATCAGAATTTCGATGAAAAATAAATGGATCATTTTGGATGTAAGATAGAAGTTTGGGTTTTAGAATAATGTCAATGTGTTTTCCAGCATTCAGTGTCCCTTAGATAACATGAAAGTGACCAATACTCTCTGCTGACATGTATAACAAAATCATAAGACTATGGGTTCTTCAGAGTTGCCTGAGTGTAGTCAGGATGTAGCTCTTCCGCTATTCTATATCTTATGTAGAATAGGAAGATCTATCGTCACTTATCATCCATCATTACCGAATAACGGTATCTTAGTTTCATCGCTCCATGTAACTTCTAATCACTGATCATTTCGCCAATTAATGTGTTCCCTTGCCCACCATTTTTTGCAGTGCCATAAATTGAGATAAGGCTTTTTCCTCAGAATTCTACCTCTTAGTGTAATATCTGTTAATCTCGTCCTGATTGTTCTGGAATTGATGGAACAGCAGCATCATTCAGATGTCTTCTGATGGTCGTTGATGACATTCTTCTAGCTTGAATATGTAGTATTTTTATTCATCTCTTACAACACCTTTTCGGGCTTTTCTTGTGTTTCTTTTATTGAATTTGTATTCTGAAATTGTATGCAAAACTTTCGCACTCCAGATGTAGTTACTGAACCACTCACCTGCCCAGAAATTTCAATACAGGAAAGATCACTTTCACATTACACACTAATCATGCATCTTTTTTAGGTGTTCTATCTACTCTTTTATTTGATATCATTGCTTCTTGACTAAATTTTACTTTTGTCCAAGCCCGGAAACAGTTTTGACCTCAATCTCTTGAAAAGTTCTGGTTACCGTTTGAAAACTCGTGTCTGAACGAATCACCCATCAAATAAAAAGGAACCAGTTGAGGCTATAATTATATCCTGCCGTTAAATAATAACGAAGGAATTGCTTAAAACTTAAGTCAGCTTAATGAAACATCGATGTGAAGAGGTATTAAAAATTAAAGGATACCCAACTATGTTTTGATATATCACTACAATTATCAGTACTAATATATACCGATAATTATTGTAGCTTACTTTTTTTCCTATTGCAAATATGTGAATTTTGTTTTTGTATTGAATTTAGTATTAAGTTATCTTTAAAATGATACTTTCAACTGTGTATTTTTTTAAATGTAACATTTTCTCTAAGCATGTAAATTAAAAAAAAACATAAAAATTTCCAAAAGTGTCCACAATTTTGGTCACCACAGTAAATATCAATATATCATGTGTGAGTCATTCTTATTTTTTTATTATTTATATTTGGATTTGCATACTAAGTTTCACAAAATAATATACTCATAATAAAAAAACTTTTAAACCTTAAATAACAAGTTTAATTTCTTATCAAAAAACTGTTTCAGTTAAAAGATTTTGCAATATTATAAAAAAATGATGCTATCAAAACATCTGAATGCATGTTTTTGAAAGCCTGAAGAGAAAACCTCATGTTTTGAAACTAAATTTCGAACAAAACCTGAATCTTAGCATGCGCATAAATTTCATATCAAACAAATGTAAATAGTACAAACACAAAATATCCAAACGAGAAGGTTCTTCTCTTCTGCTAAGGATTCTATTATCTATTAAAAAATAGATGTGTGCATTTGCATTTAAAATACTTTCTTCTTAGTGAACTCTATTTATCCCAGTTTCTAATAGAAAGGCTAAACATATTACTCCAAGCATAAAATTGAATAGAAGGAAAAAGGATTTTTCTAGATATATGCTTTCGTAATAAAATGGACTCTTTTCTGTTTGCAATATGCAATCGCTTTTTTTTCCTTTGAAGAAAATTTCTAATTAAAGTCTTCAAAAGATATGAATTTATCTAAGAAAACATCATTCAAGAGAAGATGGGATATTAAAAATAAATTATGCGAATGAATAATTTGTTCCCTTTGGTCCCCCCCCCCTTGAAGGGCGAGTCTTCGAACTAGTTTTTATCGATTATATATTTTATATTCTCTTTTAAGTTAAATGTCTTCACTTTCCAGTTTAGAAACTAAGCAAATAACTTTAAAATTTTCAGATCAGCACTTTTTAGTACAAAAAAAGTGAAACAATTGACTTTAAATTTTTTCATCTAGTATTTTGTACGGTGTAATTTAAATTTGCCAACACATTTTAAATAAAATTATATGCATATCAAACTAATGGATATAGATATCAAAAATCTTTTTAATCGTATTATGAGCTGCGTATTAATCCACGCTAATATTTACATTATACTCTAATTTAAAAGGGAACATTCGAATAATTTAGATGATGAAGTACGATCCTTGAAATATATACTAGGTGGATCCAAAAAAAAAAAGGTTACAAGCCGCAGCATTTGAAAACTACATATTGTGGAGAAATTTTGTTTCCCCAGAGTGGAGATAAATAGCCCTACTTGTCACACAGCTGATTTGCGGATAGGTAGTGAAAGTTCTCAGACGGTTAACGGCGATTGTAATGGCAAGACTCTAAGGAAATTGGTCTCGTTTTGAATTTCAAGCCGTGATTCGAGTTTTATGGGCAAAGAATGAGCAGACAACATGTAGCGAAAGGGTGTAACTCTTTTCAATCAGGCAGGCATGATGTCGAAAACCGCAATATGACAGGGAACTGCCGGCCAAGTGCTTCAACGAAAGAAATCAACACTGTATGAATTGAAGAAATGATTCAAAATTATAGACAGGTAACTAACTCTGTGTGAAATCTCGTCAGAACTGGGATTCAGCTATGGTAGCGTGCAACATATCTTTTCTGATGTGCTGCGATATTCCAAGACAGTTCTGTGAAATCATCTGTCGAGACCTGGCTGAATGAACTGGGCCTTATTTCTCCGAAGTCGGGTTAAACGCGTTGGTTACTGCGTTCTGGTAAATGCCTAAATAGACTTGGTGATTAGCACGTATACCTCTTAATTCTCCTTTCTATTTTCTGTCTATTAATACTAATAGACAGAAAATTGCATGGTATTGTTTTATTCGACTTGTAACCTTTTTTTTTTTGGATCCATCTAAGTATTTATTGCGATTTTTAGGATTTATTTTTAGAACACATAAAAATTAAATCATTTAACAAACAAAGGAAAAAATACGTGTATACAATTCTTTAAATTTTAAATATTTATCAAATTTTAATAATTTTTCATTTTTATTATTTCATAAGTTTTTCATCTATACGGTGCAACACTAAAAAGTTATACCAACTCCCAGATAATGTACTAGGTCTTCAAAAGTAATTACCAATCCGGAACTCCATTAGAAATATATATATATATATATATATTTCAAAAGTATACTAAAAATAGTTAAATACCTAAGATAACTATCGTCATAATAGAAAAGATTTAGCCACAGAAATACTAAAAGCAAACTCCCAGCCTTAGGAACTAGGAATGCAGGTTTAAACAAAGTTTTCTGGCCAGCCAACCTTCACCTGAATTTGCCAGTATTCTGGGCCATAGGGAAAGCAATAAATTTCTAGAGAAGTTTAACTATATTATAGATAAAACCATAATCTATTAATGTAATACTATAATGTTATAGCCTTTAATAATTACTAAAATATTTAAAATCAAAGCCAAACTAATAGACTTACCATGTGAATACATATTCGCTTCTTATGGACAATAACAGTAACGCATATAATTATTATGTATTGATAAAGTAGCAATATTACTATATATATATACTTTTAAAATTTCTATATTTTATTTTAAAAATTTATAGAAAATAAAAAATACCATCCAGACATAAACGATTAATTTTTAATAAAATATATTATTACAAAATTACTTAGCGAGGCGCCATCTATCTATAAACTGTATAACTGAAAAACTTTTTTTATTTAACTGTTATATAACTTTTTATAAATTTAAGAGGGTAACTGTGTTCTATACAATGTTTAATAAAGTTATTAATATTTAAATATATTTAGATTAATCACTATATATTATTATATATATATATATATATATTTAATTTTAAAAATTATTTACCTAACTTAATTTTTGCAAGCATACTTTTATTGATCTTTATAATTTATATAAAAAATTTAATCTTTGCAGAGTTGATTGAAAACTTAAAATCAAAATATGTGATGCTGCTTAAACGTTAAATCCATTTTTATTTAAAAAATTATATTAAGTTAGCTAAGTAAAGATTTTCTTTAAAAGCCTACTTCTCGTAAATAGATTTCATCTCAAAAATCGATTTGGAATTTAGTCCAAGCTTTTCATATCGCTCTCGAAAGCTAAGAAACTGAAAACTATTTTTCATCAAAATGTATTGTTGATATTTTTAGTCAATTTTCATAACATCTCGTAAATGCCTACAGCTTGGGAATGAAGCGCGTTGGAGATTTCTCGCTGAAAGAATCTATGGCTGAATGGGTTTTTCAAAGAGAAATAATATTTCTTAAAGATTTGATACATATACTTTTTCTATTAAATCAGAAGCACCAGTTTTTTGTGAGAAAAACGTTATTTTAAAACTGGGAGACACATAAAAAACTGGAGACTAATCGAAATCTTCACATGCTTCGTGACTTTGTCATATTCTTTAATCTCAAGTATGTAAGCAGACTTGAAACGACTCTTCACAATCCGTTTCGTAGAGAGTTGATCGGATGCCCTGACAAATGCGATTCACCATCGGAATTTACATAATGGGATGTTCTGATGGGACGCAGTCAAGAATGGCTATTACCCGGCCCTTGACTATCCATGTCGGATGAGTGTTCCCAGTCACGAAACAGATGTGTAGGGGACCGAGTGTAAATCTTACATTGCCCCATTACAGTTCTAGAATTGCAAATCGTAATATATGTATAACCAAAATGCACTTTATCATACACATGGATATGTACCATTTCAGATTTTGCTTATCTCTTAAACCGTATTCATGCGAATTCTATCCTAAATAAGTGAAAATATTATTTTGTGCTTACGTTATTTTTTTTCATAACTACATGTATAGAATAATTTGAATTTGAGCGAATTTAAGGTATTCGACTACCCTAAAAGTGTGAATTTTGCCAAATGTATGCAATTTCTTTAAGATTTTATTTTATAGACAATCTTATTAGCTTAAAAAAATACCAAGTTTATAATTTTCCGTTCACTAGAACAAAAACTACATGTGTTTTAATAAAAGCATATGCCATTATATTGTACGAAAGATGTTATAATTTAAAACGTGTTTTACTCATTTTTTTTTTGAAAATGCTCAAACGATACCAGCGATTGGTAAAAAAAAATTTTGAAAAGAATTAACTAAATTTTTTTGTGTATATTCTGTATAATAGTAGAAGAGTGCTTTAACCTTCAAAATTATCAATCACTGTTTTGTGACAAAATTTATAGTTCCTTATGTTAGTATAATCACTGCAATTTTTTAAGCAATTTCATATAACTAAGTAAAGTGCTCCAATTTTTGTAAACATTAAAATATATCTTATCCTGAAGGTCATTTCAAAAATGAATAATGTAACAATGCATCAGAATTTAAAATTTTTTCATAAACTTTTTGTACAGATTAAGCCTGTTTATGTTATTTTTTGTAAAATTTTACCAATTTTTTCCCATTTTAGTGATAATACTTTCTTTTTATCATCTTAGTTTTAGGCTGTTTTTTAAATGTAATAAACAAAGCTGAAAACCACAAAAAAAATTTCAATGTCTGTATTTTTTTAAGAAAGTTGTCGCAAGTAGTCAGATACCTTAAGAGTGACACAACATTTTATTTGGATTTTATACATGGAATGATCAAGAACTGATATTATAAAAATTGAAAATATCCAGGTTGTGCTTTGTTTGAGTATATAGTAAATACGCACTGCCTCTTTAATTTTTAATGGCCCTGCCCACCAGGATTTCCAAGTAAAATATTTACTGTTAACTTACCCGCCTAACGGGATGTAATCGTAATTAAAACAATTCAAGTTACGTACTATGCGTGTTTTCAATTATTCTTTATGTAATAACTCGTACTATATTTCTCCACCAATCATAAGATCCGTCTACGGAAGTGAAATGGGTTTGGAACTTCAGAGGTCTGTGCTTCATTTAAAAACTGAGATTTTATGGGAAATTTCCCCGCTTCTTGCTTGCGTCACGTGAAATGCGTGTGTATCCTTTCTGTACACACACACATATATATATATATATATATATCTTAAAGTATCCATAGATAATATTCAAAAGGATTTCGTGATAACTTATGTTGATAAAGTCTCTGCTAATTATGCAATAATATGTAAATATTTTTATAGTAAATTATTAAGTGATCATATTTTAAAGAATAATGCATTTCAAAAGTCGATTCACAGCAATAGAGAAGATGATAATCGTCTTTTGGCTTTAAACAAAAGATTAAATATTCCATCTCAAAACTATTAAATACCCACGAATTTTTTTAACACCAAAATTCCACAAAAAAGTCCAATAAAAATCTGTAGTATTACTAATGGTATAATACATATATAACGAAGTCTGGGAAGATTTTACAATCCCTTCTTCAAAATACTATCGATAGCTTTCAACACACAGCAATAACTAAAAATAGCTTAGAGATTGTTAGAGTCACGAAGGATATGACAGTTTTTTCCTTGCACGGCTTTGACTTCAAGGACCTTTTTAATTCTATTGATATAGATGATATGATTAGAGTTCTACATTTAATTTATGATAAATATGAATTGCATAATTCAATGAAAAAGGAAAAATTTGATATCCTGGTTAATCTTGTTTTACAAGAAAATATCATAGCATTTGATCAGAATCTTTATAAACAGATCAGAGGATTACCTCAGGGTAAGTAATAGTAAGCTGCCAGTAATAGTTTAGCTAACCTGTATTTACATTTTTTTGAAATTGATCATATTTTTAATGAATCTTTCTTACTTTATCGTTATATAGATGATATAATAATTTTTGGTAAAAATAGTGAATTCAAACCAAATATTATGTTCTACCCTGACAATCTCAACCTTCTTAAAACTAATTTTAACTCTAATATGGTTGAATTCCTAGATTTAGACTTGCATCTTATTGACAATAGAGTAGTCTGTAACATTTATGACAAAAGAGATTCTTTTAGTTTCCATGTAATTAAAATTCCTGTATGGAACAGTAATTTGCATCTATCAATTTACAGAAATATTGTTTTGAATTTTTTACTTAGGAATGATAACTTAACTACCAACAAAATAGATAAATTTAATAATATCAAGAAATTCTTCCAATGCTGCTTAGATCATGACTATCCTTTTAACTTCTTAAGAACATATATTCATCACAAATACATTAATCGTCTTGCTATTTCTGATTTCAAAACCACCATACAACAATAGGATCTCAAAGTCAGCATATTAGTGGTTTTGCTGTGAAGATTCTGTTTTAACACTCTTCACACAGTTTATATTTTTCCACACCCTTCTTAAAAATCTTATAAAATGAAAAATTTCTACATTTTTGGCAACCCAACCAAATTTCTACATTTTGACAACCAACCAATTTTCTATATTTGTGACAACCAACCAAATTATAGCCTACCAAATTTGATTGTAATCTTTCTTAGCGTCTTCCTTACAAGCTGGTATAAAGGATGCGCTTAAGTGCAATTTAGATTTTTATCGCAATATATAAAAGCTTTCCATCGGTTTCAAGACTGTTGGATCAACTGGAATAAGCTCTGTGAGCAGAAGTTTTGAAAAATCTTTTTGGAAGAATCCTTTTATTCGGTAATTCTTTTGATATTTTTCTGCTTAAACATTTTGGGAGAATTTTTTGCTTAATAGTAGTCGGTTGTTCTTTCATATTTCTATGAGATTTTTTATACTTTGGATTTTTTATACTTTGAATTGTTTATACTTAGAATTTTTATACTTTAAATTTCTACTTATTTTATTTTGGTCTTTCCTACCGAGTTGCAAAGGGGGAAGGTTGACGCCTTCAAACTAGTTTAACCCCACTTATTCGGTCCTAAGTCCGAAATTGCGTTTTGACTCGCTAGGTTCTTATTTGTATTTCATTAGATTTGATCTTCCTTTTTTATTAAGTATTTCCTGTTATGTTCTATATTTTATATAAATTTCTTCCATATATATATATATATATAGGTGAATGGAGCGTTCACTCTTAATTTTCATGGATTTTTCTACATTTTTTTTCCTTGCAGCACCACCCAGGCAATTTGCTAATTCTTATTAAACGTAAATCCTTAAATTTTTTTTGAGTCAGGGCACCTACAACTGACCTCCCCCATAGCCTTGAATGTTTTTAGTTGATTGTAATCTTATGTGTATATTATAATATGTATATAAGTATATAAGTATTTGTTATGAATAATTACGCTAATTATCTATATAATAATTATTTTATTACTATTTTCTGTTAGCGAAAATTGACAAAATCGAACGAATATATTGTGCGGCGTACTGGATAATGATAAGAGAATGGTGGACTTCCGTACCTGCTTCCCCCCCCCCTTGAAAACTTCCTGTGTGCGTCACTCACTGATTGTTTCTCAACATCGAATTTTAAAGCTAATAGAATTAACAACTGAACTCGTATATTTGAACCCCGAGCAACACCAATGTTTCAGACTTCTACAGTACACTAAAACATGAGGACTTATAGAATTGACAAATTGAACATGCATCAGCGTCGCCATACAGAGGGTGGTATTGATGCGTCAGCTGCTATGTGGAAATTGATAAGGTGTATCTATAATAAAACACACATTATTTCTCTCTTGAATTATTTATAATTTTGCGTCTATTCTCCACACATTAATTTGTTAATTATTTATACACACTTAATGTATAATTGCTATAACAATATTACATACCTATTACAGTTAACACTTTATTGTACAGGTAGTGAAACATTTTAACATAAAAGTTGTATCATTCACGATGTATCGTAATAATTTAACTTTGAAAAAAAAAACAGATTTACTGATTTAAAATTGCGGTTGGTTTCTCAAAATATCATCTCTTAAGTGATTATGTATTTCTGTCTAAAATTTTTAAAGCCTACTGTAATTAGGTAATAGATTTGTGACTTTAATACACAGTTCCATTAAAAACGACTTTGTAAAAAGTGGAGACGATGTCTTGTTGAGCCTCATTGTGCTTACAAATTTTTGTTTAATGCATTTGGAAAATGAAATAAAATACACAGTTCCATTTCAAATGTTGTACTTATTGTCAGACAATTCAATTTTTCTATTGCTGATTTAAATTGTTAATATTCTTGATGTGTGAAAATAGTTAAATATTTAGCACATCAAAATTTTGTGTGTGAATTT
The DNA here is from genome assembly GCA_019973975.1 of Trichonephila clavata. NCBI lineage: Eukaryota > Metazoa > Arthropoda > Arachnida > Araneae > Nephilidae > Trichonephila > Trichonephila clavata. Next base: position 21,385 of record BMAO01015697.1, read on the forward strand.
CATATATACAATCATTTTATCAAAACAGTGTACGTTCAAAAAAATATATTTGATGAGTTGTTATATTCTCGGGCGATGAAATAAAGAATAAAAATCAAAGAAACCATTGATATTTTTGTTGTTGAATTTTTTGAAATATATCGATTATTAAGAGTTCCTGAATGTTTCCTTGATTTTAGTTCGATACAGCTGTATTTTTAACGAGTTTTTATATTATAATTTTTTTAACATAAGTATTTATGAATTAATATTTCCTGACTCATTCACTCATGCCCTATTTTTTTAAAAATTATTTGGAGCGTTTTTTTTAGTTGATTTTTGAATTACTAATTAAGGAAACACTAATTTCATAATAGCAAATCAACGTAATTGCAAAAATAAAATTCTTATATCTTTCATTATGCAACCACAAATAAAAATTTTAAATGGAAAATTGAATATGAAATTCAAAACATTTCTTAATGAAAATTTTCCAATTTTCTTAAAATGGTTTTTTATATTTCGACTTAAGACACTTAAATTTTGCAATATTCATGAATAAAAATGTATTCAAACATTACAATATATTTTTAGTATGCAATTTTTAAATTGTATGCCCCTATAGAAATGTCAACAAAGAAAATAAATAAAAATATTAATACTTTCAGATAAAGCTACATACTTTTCTGTAAGCTTGAACTTCTGAAGGTCAGATTTTCTCTTTTGGACATTAAATTCAAACTCATGTTAACTATCTTTGAATTAACAGTGTAAAACATTGACTGTAATATCTTTGTATTAGAAAAAATGCCTCAATAATTATTCTAAATTTCCATTTACTTTTATTTCCCATGAAACCACAATAATAAAAGAAAAATATACTGAACTGTACAACTTTATATACTTGAAACAAAATTATAATAGATCGTAAAAAATGCAATCACAGAACTCTTCTGGTTTTTGCAAATATGAAATTGTTTTCGTATTTTTTGTATAAGTTAAAAAAAAAAGTTTCGCTTGCAGTAGTGTCTGATATTTTACATTTATATTGTGCTTCTATATTTGTAATTCGGTATGTTTCAGTTCTTTGGGTGAGATCAACAGATTTTATTCAGCAACATAATAATTTTTTAAAAAAATAATTTAAATTTTTAATTTTTCTAATTTTAAAAATACCTAAATAAGAGATACATTCAAATTTTGAGGTATACAAAAAAAGCAGGAATTCTTATGCATATTTTTATATAAGAATGTAGGATTTGCTGAAAATCTTTCAAAAGTTATCTTGTGGGAAACACAAAGGAAGTTAACTAGTTTATGTTTAGTATTATGTTCATATTACTTTATGCCATTGAAAAAATGCAATTTTTTCATTGCAAAAATTGTTTTGATACATTAAATATTGTACTTTACTGCAGCAATTTTAAAAACTCATATTAAAGTGAGCAAAATTTACTGATTTCGAAGGAATCGAAAAGGTATAACAAAATTTGCTATTTCATTACTCCACAAGGAATTATTCCCCCTAAACCATTGCTTCTTAAACTTTCATTATTTGTGAACCAATCTTAAACCATAGTTTCCATTGCTCCCACTATACGATAACATTGTATAGAATGTAATAATAATTTACTCTGATGTCAAAACGACAATATGACATGAATTTTTACACGTACAAATTATCAAGATAAGTATCGAATTTCGTGTATGTTACTTTTCATTAAAGGATATTTTATGCAAGTTATTTTTAAATGATAATTTTTTAAATAATCTTTTTATTTTCAAATTTTTGAAATGTCCATGCACCCAACGTAAGATTATCACTCCCTCCTAGGGGGTGTGCCCCAAAGTTCGAGAATTTCTGCCCTAAACCTAAATTTAGTCGCATTTCTTTAGCGTTAAGTAAGGAGTAGTTAATTGGCTTAAGAGACATTCCATGCATATTGTTCAATAACCCATTCATTCATCTCATTTATCTATCATTATCCTTTCATAGGGAAGATTTTTTCGAGAAAGAAAACAGAAAAAAAATCATAAGGAAAGATTAAGTGAATAGAACTAAAAACGATCAAAACTGATGCATTATTTTTTCTGTAAAATGTTTTTGTTGGACAACAATGTGAGATGATTTCATATTTATATTCAACAACAAAATCCTGTTTGTAGTTCACATTGAACTGCTTTTTTTATTTCAGTTTTTTGAGGATGTAGATAATACCTAAACGCTTAAGTGATTAAACAAATCATTGTCAACAGAGTTTTTCCTTTAAAATATCGTTGTGCTAGAGTATAATTGAATAAGTTATTTTGTTTATCATTTTAAGTCAAAGAATTCTGGTTCAAATGCATCACCAAAATATAGCCTCTTTTCTTTATATTCTCAAAATATTATGAAATTTAAAAAAAAAAAAAAATTCTAGAAAATTTCAATTTTTGATGATCTGTTCTTACAAAAAAATGATATATAAATTCCACTTGTAAGTTTTATAATTTACAAATGGTGAGAATGTCAAGTGGAAGAGAAAGAATATAAGAATACTTTTAGATAAAAAACGCAAAGTGCCAATGTTCTTCGCAGTCATTTATCCAATTTCTCTTAAGCCAAGTTGAGTTTTCCAAACAACTTTTACAGAAATTTTATAAAATATTTGCTTTACTTCGACATATTAAGTAAATTTTCAAAGGTCTCAAAGAGTTAATTATAATTCCAAAGAAATGTAATTGAAATAAAATTTCTTTTTTTATTTTGAAACTAATAAAACTTATTCCGAATTTTGATATCGGGAAAATGTTATTAAAAAAATCATACATTTCCCTCTAAATATTTTTTTTATAATTTATATCCGTCTCGAAAATCATTTCATCAAAAATTGTTTCGAAATTTCTGCTGTTTTAGTAATAAGAAAAGTATTTTTTCTTGTGTCCTGTTAAATGTGCTCTTAAGAATACTTCGTATATGAATATATTTAATACAGCAATATCACTAAGATATGTAATAATAAACTGTCATCTATCACATATTATTAAATAACATTTGTTCGATAAGAAATATAGAGACATGAAAAAGAAGATTAGAAAGATTGAGAAATTTTGTTTATATACAAATCCATATGAAAGGCATAAGATAAAATAATTCGATAATCTGAAAGAAAGGGCATTTTATCAATTAACATGATTTATTGTTGCTCCCTAATTGTATTCCTGTAATGGGTAATTACAATGTTTTTATCCTATATTTAGTAAAATAAATATTTATTTATTAATTTACAGTGTGTGCATCCAGAATTTAAATTTAGTCCCATGGATTATTTTTTTTAAAAGTGCCTTAATTTAAATTTCATACCCATCGATGAATTATATATCTATCTATATCTCTATGTATAAGAGAAACTTGACTCACAATTACATCAAGAAATCGCCAGATATATTAGACCTACAGAATTAAAATTAGGCAGGGCTGTTACTTTTGTTAGGGGGAGATCCATTAGAATTCCATTTTTCGAAAGTTGTTTCCCAATGGAGGATTGTGGAGGAGTTATAAACAAAAATTCCCATTTTTTTACAACAAAACCTACAGATAAAAGTTGTGAAACGGATTTGTTTTTTTTTAGTTGAGATTTACGAAAATTGATTTCCAAGAGGATAGGTTTGTGGTAGATAATAGATAAAATATATCACACAATTTCATTAGATAAATGTCTTATAGCGTAGCGAGTAATGGCGAATTTACAATATGAATGAAAAAATAATCAAATGTATTTTAAAACAATGGAACTTTGAAATACCATTTCTTAAAATATTATATCTTAAATGACAAGTTCACCACAAAAACAAAATTCTACTTAATATTTATATCAGTTTTTGAATCCCTTATATTTATTTAAGCCTTTGTAAAAGGTATGCTCGAAAGTGAATGTTATGGGTATGCAAAACAAAAAATTTATATTGAGACAAAATATGTAAATATCAGCTATTACAAAATGTTTACCCAAATACACTGCTTATCATGAAAATTGTTACACAAGATGAAAAACAAATAACATGTATTTACTTATTGTACGTATTCAGTATAAGTAGTAGAAAAAACATGCTTAAATTTGTAAGCAATTTGGAGATACATTGTTCGAAAAAGAAGTACATATAGCTGTTGCCGTTGGCAACTAAAATGACTTTAACACAGTTAGCCATCGAGTCAAACTGCGCTGCGATGACAGCTGAAGGTGAGTCATTCCATGATGATTCAAGCTTACACCACAACGGTAAAGATAGAGTTTCTTAGTAATCTATGGCCAAGTATTTTCAAGGGTAAGAGTTTTGTAGCACGGACTGATCAGAACGACCTCTTTCAAGGTAGCTCAGAAATAGAACGGCAACATGCGTTCTTCTGCTATTTTGTTGAAAGATAATGGTTCCAAGATCTTGAAAATAAAATACAATCAAGGGTTTTAAGTTTGATAAGGACATGAAGAGACATCTAATAGAGACACGAATATTAGGTGTTCGTGCCAGGACCCAACGGCTGTCATATCAAAAAAACAGCCTTATTATGATATAGAAAGCAGAATACAAGCAGACCTCGTGTGTTATCTTTGGTGCCTCCAAAAACAGATACGTTCATCATGATGCTGCACCCAGAACCAGAATTTGACTGAAAAAACAATCTGGTGCCACTTCTGCATTCAGTTTTGTCGTAGGACGTAGCACTGTCGACGCGTGTCTGTAAGCTGCAATGTCAAAAGACGTCGCAATAACTGTCAACTACTGATTACTCCATATGTCATCTCACTGACCGTGTGGATATTTACATAATAATGCAAACAAGAGTTCAATTCCCGGTTAGAGGTCGATGACATGGCTGTACGATCCTGCACGTTCGACTTGAGAGTATGTCTTTTCTCTCACGCATAAGGGATACATCGAAATCCTGTATTACATTAAGTATAACATTCTGAATCCATTGGTTTTATATTCGTATGATAGTCGTTGGATTCTGACCAATGCGAGCAGCCATATCATGAAACGATAAAACACACACTAAGATACAGCCGCCATCGAATCTCGACACATGGTAACCTTTTGCCCCTTTTATACGAGACATAACTACCTTCTTACATTTAAAATTAGCATTCAATTGAGATTTCCGAAATAAGAAATATGTAGTCTAACTTTCCTTTTAGACAGAATTTGAGATGACATTTTCCTTCCTGCGTCATGCTTCCCATTTGCATATCCTGGTATATTTTTCCTTTTATACGAATTTTATGTTTGTATCATCCTAACATCATAGTAAATCATCATCTGTGTTACAAACTTAATAGTAATGAAAATTTCTTCAAAATCAGATTAGATAAATTTCTTTCCTTTTGAGACAGAAGCAAATATTTCAGGTATTAATAACATTTCTATAAAATACTTATTAAAAAAAACTATATTTATGGTAAAAATTAGAATCTATCCCATATATATATATAATCGCTGTTTTCTTTATCTTATTTTATTTTAATAATTTTGCATTTTTGTAGATATTAGTTTTTAATTAAATTTCTTTGCATAGTTAATTCCAATTTTTGTATAGTTTGTAAGGTATAATAGGGGTTTTATAATTCTTATTCAAAATTAAGATTAATATCTAGAGATATATCGTTAAAAATTCGTCACATTTAACTATGCGACTGCCTTACGTTAATTTTGTAACAAGGTTTAAGAACATGGAATAAAAAATTCTCCCACTCTCAAAACTCTTACTATTGGCTCAGTTTCTAAGTTCCATAAATACCTAAGATGTTTAATATCTATCAATTTAGATACAAATAAGGATTCACCAACAGTTAATATACTTTGAATATCAAATACATATTATATGTATTTGAAATTACAAAATATAATCTGGACGAAACGAATTTATTTTGGGAGAGTTTAATTAATTTTTTTAATTCAATTATTTCTTATATTTCATGCATAATTTAAAGAACAATTAAAATAAATTCAAATAAATGGGCTTTATGTAGAATTGTAGGCATATTTTTAGTATAAATACGTTTTTTATAATTAACTTCTGATTGTTAATATTTTTGTAGAATTCTTATGGGTATACTATTCAAAATTATATATATAATTGGAATATATTTTAAGCTATCAGTTTCATTTAATTCCCAAATTGAAAAAAATGAACTTTATAACAAATAAGCATGTGATAAATAAATTGCTAAATTAATTTCATATAACTGTGATTGGCTTAAGATTGCAAGATAGCAAACGATCAACTACACGATAACGTATGAAAAATACCAGAAACAAACGAGTAATTTAAAGAATGAGTATTATTTAAGAGCAAATTATATAAATAGCTTTTAAATAATAAACAGGTTTTACATATAAGTAAAATATGATTATTTTATAAAAGCATTAGACTTCTTCCTTTCATGGTGTTGTTATATTAAAGGTGATTGACTACGTTCGAAACCGTGATTTTGAAAAAGCGTAAGCGTTTTTAAATAGTAAACAGGTTTCACATATAAGTAAAATATGATTATTTTATAAAAGCATTAGACTTCTTCTTTTCATGGTGTTGTTATAGTAAAGGTGATTGACTACGTTCGAAACTGTGATTTTGAAAAATCGTATGGATTCATTTTTTTCTGATATATAGTGTCAATTGAATTAGAATACACAAATAAATTTATTTTTACAAATATTATTACAATAAAAAACTAAATCAACTTTTTGGCAAAAAAGGAAGAAAGAATGACATATTTTATAAAAACATTTCCTAAAAAAAAGGAACGAGTCTTACAGTACTCGCATAGATGTGTAACATCTGATATGTTATCGTCACAAATAGTAACTTAAATCCTGAAAAAATGAATCGGGTATTATTGGAAATAATTTTTTATTGAATAATTATATCTTTAATGAAAATTGTATTTAATTAACACAAGGAGTAATGCAATTTTTTTTTATCAAAAATAAATATTCTTGTTCAAGAAACACACACAATAGAAGAAAAGAGACACACACACACAGACTTATGATAACTAAAATATGACACATGTACTTGTGATTTCAAAGTATATAAGAACCGTTGAAAAACAGCGTCATTAACAGTACCAATGTTAGTTGTTGAAACATTTCGATTGGTGTTCATTTCGAGCTTGAGTTCATAATTAAAAAAAGGTATGAGCGGACTATTGTAAAGTAGCCTGACTGACTAATAGATTTAATAAAACAGTAGTTGAGTCGGCCGTTGATGTTTGTGAGAGAATTGTGTTCGTTTCACGTGCCCGAAAATCCCTGCTGAGTTGAGTTGAATTATGCGCAATTTTTTTCGGCTGTACTTCTGCAGTTTTTAATTTTTACCTCGTGTTTTTCTTTTGCCGATAATTTTGCATATATTCTGTTCTGGATTTACTCAACTCTGCAAATCACAAAATCATGAAAATTTAATAAGCTTGGTAATATATTTAAACATTAGAAATATTAGAGAAAATCAAAATTACCTGTGTAATTAATTAGTTAGTTTATCACAATTAAAAATATTATATTGAAAGCGACCTCAAGTATTAACCTCAAAGTATGAAAAAGATATGCACTAAAATATTTATTCGAAGAATTTCATATTACTTACGCGTATTTTTTTAAGAATGATGAACTTTGTCAGACGCTTATAACAATAAATATAATTATTAAAAAAGTTCACACATATTAAAGTAACCTCAGATTTCATACACACCGAGCCCTAAGACTTTGACAATTGAGCTTAAGAATCGCAAGTTTATCGTGGATGAAGTCAAATAAGACTTGCTGGTATGTGCCAAGTGGATTTAGAGTCAAGAAAACGAAACTGAGTTTTTGAATTCGAATATTTTGAAATGTTAAATTTAACAATATAAAAAAGGCTCGAGGCTTGATGGCTACTAGAGTTGTACCCATATGCGAGGTTAGCGAAAAGACGCCACCAAGCGCGTTGATTGGTCAAATCAAATAGCGCGCGCTTACCCTACTTCCTGTTACACATTTGCGTCCATTTTCATGAAATCACTCCTACAAATATCCAGCAACATAGAGAAAAGATGTTATACATCAAAAATTGCTTCTATAATAATAATATTTTGCCTATATTTAGATAAAAGTTTAGTACCGGGTTGAACCCGAAATTTTTGAAAAGTTTAATTTATATAAGTGGATCTCTATTTTTTTTTATTGTGTATCAGAGTAGAGAAATGTGTTAGCAAGAGAGAGAGAGAGCTGATTCAGTTGATCATAACACTGAAAATAATGTGATTTTTTCTAAGATTTCAGTTCATACCCAGTATAGAAATTTCAGCAATATTTAGGCAAAATATAATTACAGAAGCATTTTTCATAAAAAGAAAATGTGTTAAAATATATCATTATTTTTCATTTTTTAACAAAAAAATGTATTCAGATATTTTTTGTTATTATGTTTATAAGACAAATTTATATACATATCTGTTCTAATTCAACTGACATTAAATATTAAAAAAACTATTTCTCTGCACGGTAATTCAAAATCACGGTTCCGAACTTTATTAGTCACCTTCACGAATTCTTGGTTGAGAAAAAAATTGTGATTGCGATCTTAAAGAAAAGATGTGGCTAAAACACATATCTCATTAAAAAAAATAATAAATAGATAAATTAATCTAGTATTAAAAATTGTCAATAAATATTAAATGAGGCTCTATTCTAGTTTGCCTTTTTATATTGATACCTTTTTTTATCTTCTTTATCTAACAAAATCAAATTCATAGCTCGTAACAGACCGTGAAATGCAATTATACGTCAGGCCAAATAGTTAGATCATACACCGCCCCTATACACTCCCTGCAAATGAAGGGTTATTGAAGAGAGCCTTCAGGGCTCGGGAGTAAAGGAAGATGGGGGCACGCTTGTGCAGGAAGCGTGAATGACAGTTGAAACTGATGAGGTCTCCCTGTCCGGGTGGGGCAAATAGCTTTGGAGATAGAGGCCTTGGAATAGACATATAGGCGTAGTGACCAGAGACGCTTTTCGATCTAATGGCATTCCCTCGACGATAATGTCGGTCAGAGAGTCGTTCTGATTGCGAATATACGTCTATTTGAAGATGGATGTATCGTTCACACAGGGACAGCCAACGACCCGTACAATATCCGGTAAATAAGCTGAGGTTAGAGAAATTAAGATGTGCTCAGAAATGAGGTTTCGTAGGGGTATTATATGTATATACTATGAGCTAGTGTAAATTTTTAGAAAAATGAAACAAAATACCAATGTTTGTGTGCATCTCTTACGAAAACTAATTAGATTGATTTCACAATTTCAATATTTTAAATTTCATATTTATTGGACAATATTCATAATACATTTAAAAATATTGAGAGAGAATATACAATGTTATAAACATATCAGAAATAGTACCTCTAATTCTGAAACATTTCAGAGTTTAGTGCATTATTCCGGTACTTAGTATTTGAAAGCATTCCTAGTCGTATTATTATATGTAATAAAATTATATGCTTATTACTTAAAATTATTTTAAAAGGCTCTTGTTTTAATGACGATGGTTTTCATGAAAGAGTAAATTTAAGATGTAAAGGTGTGGAATTGGTTATAAATAATTTTAGAAAACCACTCAAAATGATGCTTTAAACTTAATTTATGACTTTAATGCAGATATTTTATCAGTTTAAGCAAATGCACAGTAGTTTCTAATTAAAATGCTATTCAATGGATAAGAAACACTAATATATATATATATAACTGCTGAAATAATTAAGTTGTGGTCAATCTTTCTGAAATTTGCAATAAATAGAACTGTTGTGAAATTAATGATAATGATACAACAAACCATTAAGCGTAATTGAACTATGCATCACAATAATTACTTAATTTTTTACGAGAAATCCTTTTCAATTTTCAAGAGTACTATTTAAAACAACTTACAACGTGTTTTTCTCGAAAAAATTACATGACAGCATATGTATAAAGCATACGAAAACAATTTTGATAAAGTAGCAAAACAGTGTCATTTTTAAAAATGTATCAAAATAGTATCACCATATATATATATATATATATATAAAATATATATATATATATATATATATGGAAAAAATTTATATAAAAAATAGAACATAACAGGGGAAAAAAAATTAAGATCAAATCTAATGAAATACAAATAAGAACCTAACGAGTCAAAATGCAATTTCGGACTTAGGACCGAATAAGTGGGGTTAAACTAGTTTGAAGGCGCCAACCTTCCCCCTTTGCAACTCGGTAGGAAAGACCAAAATAAAATAAATAGAAATTTAAAGTATACAAAATCCAAAATATAAAAAATCCAAAGTATAAAAAATCTCATAGAAATATGAAAGAACAACCGACTACTATTAAGGAAAAATTCTCCCAAAATGTTTAAGCAGAAAAATATCAAAAGAATTACCCAGTAAAAGGATTCTTCCAAAAAGATTTTAAAACTTCTGCTCACAAAGCTTACTCCAGGATATCCAACAACTCTTGAAACCGATGGAAAGCTTATATATGTTGTGATAAAAATCTAAATTGCACTTAAACGCATCCTTTATACCAGCTTGTAAGGAAGACGCCAAGAAAGATTACATTCAAATTTAGTAGGCGATAACTTGGTTGGTTGTCACAAATGTAGAAAATTGGTTGGTTGTCAAAATGTAGAAATTTGGTTTGGTTGCTAAAAATGTAGAAATTTTCACATTATAGGATTTTAAGAAGGGTGTTTTAAAAAATAAACTGTGTGAAGAGTGTTAAAACAGAATCTTCACAGCAAAACCACTAAAATGCTGACTTTGAAATCCTATTGTTGTATGGTGGTTTTGAAATCAGAACTAGCAAGACGATTAATGTATTTGTGATGAATATATGTTCTTAAGAAGTTAAAAGGATAGTCATGATCTAAGCAGCATTGGAAGAATTTCTTGATATTATTAAATTTATCTATTTTGTTGGTAGTTAAGTTATCATTCTAAGTAAAAAATTCAAAACAATATTTCTGTAAATTGATAGATGCAAATTGCTGTTCCATACAGGAATTTTAATTACATGGAAACTAAAAGAATCTCTTTTGTCATAAATGTTACAGACTACTCTATTGTCAATAAGATGCAAGTCTAAATCTAGGAATTCAACCATATTAGAGTTGAAATTAGTTTTAAGAAGGTTGAGATTGTCTGGGTAGAACAAATATTTGGTTTGAATTCACTATTTTTACCAAAAACTATTACATCATCTATATAACGGTATAATAAGAAAAGAATCATCAAAAATATGATCAATTTCGAAAAAATGTAAATATAAGTTAGCTAAACTATTACTGGCAGGACCACCCTGAGGCAATCCTCTGATTTGTTTAAAAAGATTTTGATCAAATGCTATGAAATTTTCTTGTAAAACAAGACCAACCAGGATATCAAATTTTTCCTTTTTCATTGAATTATGCAAATCATATTTATCATAAATTAAATGTAGAACTCTAATCATATCATCTATATCAATAGAATTAAAAAGGTCTCGAAGTCAAAGCCGTGCATGGAAAAAACTGTCATATCCTTCGTGACTCTAACAATCTCTAAGCTATTTTTAATTATTGCTGTGTGTTGAAAGCCATCGATAGTATTTTGAAGAAGGGATTGTAAAATCTTCCCAGACTTCGTTATATATGTATTATACCCATTAGTAATACTACGGAATTTTATTGGATTTTTGTGGAATTTTGGTGTTAAAAAAATTCGTGGGTATTTAATAGTTTTGAGATGAATATTTAATCTTTTGTTTAAAGCCAAAAGACGATTATCATCTTCTCTATTACTGTGAATCGACTTTTGAGATGCATTATTCTTTAAAATATGATCACTTAATAATTTACTATAAAAATATTTACATATTATTGCATAATTAGCAGAGACTTTATCAACATAAGTTATCACGAAATCCTTTTGAATATTATCTATCGATACTTTAAGGTCTTTATACATAATTTCATTTTCAACGCTGAAATCCAAATTTCCAATTTCTATTGCTACAAGAGATCTAAATTGATTGAATGCTTCTATCGGCATTCCGTATTTAATAGCCATTTTAAGGTAGAAAGTATCCAAATCTCTTGTGATTTGTTTTACAACGTTGGATTTATTTTTTGTGATCATAAGTCTAAAGCCAGTACCTTTTTCCATAAAATTTCTCAATAAGTCATCTTTTACAATGCCAAGGTCTCCAGTGACAACGTGCTGATGATATTCATCGATATAATCACAATACAAATAGCATTTACACTGCTCCGGACATAGGAGCTCCGAAACTTGATTATAATTGAAAATAAATCTACCAAGTTTCTTGTTATATTTGAAAGCCTTTTTAATAATAATATTTTTAATAGGAAAAAAGGATTGATATTTCTGAAATATACCTGAAAAATTAATTTTGTTAAAGGATTTATTCATAAATAACATGGTACAATATTCTGTAGTGTAATTTTCTACTGCATCTAATTTAATATTCATTTTTTGTACTAGATAATTATTAAGATCTCTAATCATATGCATACCATGGGAATCCAAAAACTTACATCTGCTTAAAATATCTGTCATAATTTAATTTCTGTTTTATTCATTCCAAACATAAAAGATTTAATTAAGCCTGCAATAAAGTTATCATCAAATTTATTAGCTAACTCCAACATAGACCTCTTGAGAGTAGTGCTGTTTCTTGTAACTCTCTTTCCACGCTTAGATCTTGAAATTCTTGAGATTCCAACTTTAATGTTGTTACCAAAAGATTTATCGAATTTCGGAATAAATAATGACTCTTCAAATTTTTGTTTAAGGATGGCAAAACATTTCTGCGTTCCATATTATATTCAGACCATAAGGATAAAATGTTCTAAATGCACCTATACAAAAGTTTTTCAAACCACAATCTCTGTTTGGTATTTGGCACTATTTTAAGTATGTGTACAGCTATGTTATTAAATCCATGCTTGTTAAGTGCCCGATCTCAACCTTATTCTGATTTTTGTTACATTCAAATCTCCTAGAATCAGATCTATGCTGATTTTAGTCTAATATTGATAGTAT
>BMAO01015699.1:0-38463 GCA_019973975.1 Trichonephila clavata
CAGTTGGTTCAAAAGTGCACTTTAATATAAGGTTTATTCCCCATTCTGAAAAACTTTTTCATAAATCTTAATATTTGAACATCTTTGCCCAATTGTCAAATTTGTAATTTTATGTAAATTTTTAAATATTAAAACTTGAACAACATATATACAAGTCTAATATCAGTTTTAAATCCAATGAAGAACACGCGATTGAATTTATCACGTGACTGTCATGAATTTAGGGCATTTAAATAAAAACTTGCATTTTCAGATCATAAGACAAATCGGTACTTTTAGACTTTTTCATCAACATTATATTTTCAATTTTGTTTCGTTTATGCTTTATCAAAGCGAAGTAGCAATAGTAGTAAAAAATCGAGGTTGCCAACTTGGCGAGTCATCTTAATGTTGGCATTGTTGCGATAGTACGTAAGTACCTAAAACTAATTGAATGCCATTTTGAATGTTTTTTAAACTTTTGAATACGTAAAACTTCTAAAGTTCTTCGGAAAACTCTTTATAGCTTATTTTTAGTGTAAGTAATCAAAGCAATGAAAAATTTCCTCCCCAAAGCTTGCACTATTTGCTTTTACTTTAAACGCAAATACATTACCATTACTCTAATGAAATAAACCAAGGAGTTCTTGGAAACTTTTTTTGTTGACTGATATAAAAATATCTTGTGACCTAAATATACCTTTTATTCAGATGGTATATAAAGCTGATGATAGATAAATGATATTACTATTCTTATACTTTTTCAGAATGATTTTTTTCGAAATTTGGAATAGTAATATTGGACAAAAATTAAATATCATAACATTACTTCAATGAAATTTAAATGCGAGTAATGGATCAGTATATTCGCGAGCAAAAGAAACAAAAAACTTAACTTAAGGGTTCTGAAACTTAACCCTTTCCTTTAATGTCAATAAAATGAATTATTTCTGCTATGTTAAATTATTTACTTAAGTAAAGAATTATTGGTGAATGTTATAATTTAACATTATTTGTTCTGTAATAAATTCTGATAATAAAGTTTTGTGTTAAGTAACAAAAAGTGGATAGAAGAATATATTTGATTTAAATACTATAAAGTAAAGTATTTAATTTTTGAAGAAAAAAAACAGATTTTTATATAATTATGCCACGTACATATTATTTAAAAACTTGTCATCATTAAAAATGAAATGTCCATCTAAGAAACTATTGAGACAAATAAAAACATTTTAAAATCATATTTTTTTATTATAGCCATAATAAAAACAATTCCAATATTCTTTAACATTTGAAGTTTTCTTTATGTTCATTTATTAAATAGTTGCCAACTTTTATTAGATAAAAATGTGTTAAATATTTTTTTTTATATATTTGACATGTTTATCTGAGTATTTTATGCAGTTTGTCTTACTATGAGAGTCACATTTGAAAGTTATGCTTTTTTAGTAGAATTTAGTTACGTTATTATTATCCCTATTATGATCAACCTTATCCATGATAGAACACTGAAGCATTCACATCACATTTTAAAGCCATTTGTCATTTTGGTAATGGAGATGAATGAGCTTTACTGTTCAGAAGAAAAAGGAAGTGAGAGAAAAGTAATGTCAAACAATTCTTTTTTTTCAGAAGCAATGTAAGGCCGATTTTGCCAAAATCTTTACAAAAGAAATTTTGACATTTGAGACACTCATTAAGCATTGTTATTCATATACTTGTCATTAGAATAATAATTTATATTTTGTGATAATAGTCATAAAAATAAATATTAATATGCTCACATCAGAATAGTTTAATTTGGTAAAAAAAGAATTTTAAGAATTCTCTGTTACATTTTTAAAAAATAAATTGATTTACTAAGAAAATGTTATTATTAATTATACAAGTATAATGTTCTTAGCCTTATAGCAAATGACGTAAATTGAAAAAATTATTCTGTATAAACAAAGAACATGTTGGAATTCAATACAAGTAAATAATACTCATATAAGTAAAAATTTTTCTATTTTTCAATTAAGTATTACTTATAGTAATATAAAATAAAGTATTTCGGTAATTAAATATTAGACCGTCGACTAATTCATAAATTGAAAATATGTCTCTAAATGTTTTGGTATGCTGTCTACATTGAAAAACTATTCTGAGGCATATGCAACACAATAATCTTTCCCCCGCATGCATTACTGTTTCGTAAAGTAAAATACGTATTTATAGTTCTGTTTGAATAATTTTTCTTTATTTTAAGCGAATTCTTAACTATCTATTTAAGTTATACAGTAGTTATAGATATTGTTTAGATTAAAAATTCTCTTCCATGTTATTATCGTCTGCTTTAATTCAGAAATTCATGTAACTTTATTGTTGGCTAATATATAATCGTCTGTTTAAGTTACACTGCTTAAGTTGGCATGTTTTGTAATTATTCTAAATTTGTTTGATCAATCGGAGAAAAAGAATTATTATGCGTAATCGACATTAATTGAAATTTATATGTATCTAATTTTTGTATATTTCTACATATTATTACTCCTTTAGGACCTTTTTCGATTATTAGAGTGATTATAAGAATAAAAGGCATCTGAGTGGAACAAAAACTTTGGCTACTATTATTTGCAATGACAGCATTTGGCGACGTCTTTTGATTTGGCGAAATTGGTCAATGGTACAATACGTGTAAGTACCTAAATCCTTACTAATATTATAAACGTGAAAGTTTGGATGTATGGATGTTTGTTACTCTTTCACGCAAAAACAATTGAATGAATTTTAATGAAACTTTTCAGTAATATAGCTTGTACATCAGAATAACACATTTGCTATAATTTATTCCGATATTGCAATTAGTTAAAAAGATATTAACTAAGAACCTTAAAACGCGCAATTGCTTAACATCTGTGTGTTGTTTATTCCACCAAGCCGTATTTCTATTTACACGGAGTGAAGTCCCAACTTTTCCTTTGTTTTTAAAATAACAATCTTATTCTTTCTATCAAAAAGTCAGACAAAAAACAATCATAGAATCGCAAAGGTCATTTTTTTGCCACGATACGGTATAACTTTTTTTTTTTACAAAATAATAATATTTGTATTTTTAACGATTTTTTTTAAATAAAGCAAAATTAATGTGTTTTTATGCTAATGATTTCTAAATTGACTTGTATGAATTTCGATTCAATTTAATGAATGGATATATTACACTAAAAAAGTATATACTTTTCTCTTTTAGAAACAGTCTTTTAAAAAATAAAATAGCGGAAACCTTTTTTTTAATGATTTTTCAAAAAATACTCAAAATTTTAATTAAACATTTAATAACTTTGTCATTTTTTTCGATAATCGCGTGAAACCTTTTTTCCAAGTGTAGACAAATATTATCCGTAATCTATAAGAAGATTGAAAATATTGCTTAAAAATTAAGGATTTAAAAAAAATTCGTGTTCGTCTAATATCGTTTTGGGGAGAATTCAAGTTTGTAGTATTGTTATTACATTTTTTTTGTTGAAAAATTACCTTTGTTTGCAATCTATATGTGAATTTTCGAACTTTCAACTTAAAATTTAAGCCCTCAAAAGTAACAAAAAGTTTAAAAAAAACACTCCGAAGATTTTGAGTGCTTTGCGTATATGCGCGAGAGTATCAGTGAAGGTCACTCTGCTTACGGTTACGCTTAGAAATGAGAAGGGGAGGGGGTAGCATTGAGTGATGAAAGATTACGGGAATTCCCTGTTTTTTGCTATCTCATCGCTTAAGTTATTTGCTATGAACTGAAGCTGATTGATTCCCTTAAAATAGTTATAAACTTTTGTAATTTTGAAAATTTCTCTTTTTTGTTTATTTTTATACATAAAACTATTATTTTTTAAAAAAATGTACGTTTTCCTTTCCGGCGGCTGAAAAAATTAAACGAAAAAAATTGCCACAAATGTCAGTAATAATTCATTCATTCGTCATAATTACATTCTTTATTTAATGTCATTCTTTTTGAATACATTCTTCATTTAATTTCATTCTTTTTGAATACATTCATCATTTAATTTCATTCTTTTTGATTACATTTTTTATTTAATCACATTCATTATGTAATTATATTCAACTTCTGGCTGATTAGCAATCAATTACTTGGTTAAATATTCAGTTGTAGCTGTGGCAAAATTTTACATGTTATTTCCTCTGTTTTGAAATTTTGTCTTTTCTATCTGTGTGCTTCAGAACTATTCAGGAAAACCCGTTGAACTTTTTTCCAAGTTGTATGATTTTTGAGATTGTTTATTTTACTATTATATTGTAATTTAATCCTTACTAATATTATAAACGCTGAAGTTTGTACGTATGGATGTTTGTTACTCTTCCACGCAAAAACAACTGAATGGATTTTAATAAAACTTTACAGTAATATATCTTATTCATCAGAATAACACATAGGCTATAATTCATAAAGATATCGTGTGAGGTGTCCAAAATATAACGATAAATGTCAAGTAAGTAGGAAAAAATTCTGCCATCTGCAAGCTATTCAGGAGTGCGTTGCAAAAATCGTTAGTTACACATATATAATATGGTGTACAAAAAAGCCTGCGACACAGCTTATATCTATTTTTCATGTGTAAGCCATTAAAGAAGGAAATCTTAAAATTAAGGATCCCCCCCCCGTAGAAGTGCTGCGGACACCTGGGGGTCATCGCTTGATTAAAGGATACATTCTTATGATGGAACATTTTGGTATTGCGAAGTATGATTTCTGGTTAAAATCATAAAAATAGATTTAGTGTTTTGAGAATTTACTAGTTTCTTTTGCTTGCAATAGTAGATCTGATTTATATTTTTCGTGCCAAATTAAAATTTAGTCTAAATGCTTTGTGGGATTTTTTATTTCTTTGAAATTCAATAATATTGTGACAATATATTAATCATTATAAATAAATATTGTGACAATATAAAACTGTGTGTCAATATTATATCAAAATTTTAATAAAAAAATATTTTACTGCAGTTATATGTATTAGTTTCAGGTAGTAAAAACATAAAACAAAACAAAATATAGAATTTAAAATACGAATGTTTTTTTTTTTAAAAAAAAAAAAGCACGTAAAAGAAAGATAATTTTCACGTACAAAAGGTCAAAAAATCTTTTTAGAACATAAAAACCCTGAGTTAAATTTCTTGAGCAAATCTTCTCATTCAAATCAAAAGACATGTCGTGCATATAAACTGTCATATTAAATCTCAGCAAAATTTCTTCTTTAAAATAAAGGCATTCGCAATTCATTTTAACTGTCGCTTTACTGCAGGCAATTTTCTAAAAGAAAAAGCAAAAAGAAATGCTGTCTACAAAGTTTTTGACATTTCTTTCAAATGGATTCACCGAATAAAGTGTGAAAGAGATTTATTTTATTTAAATGCTGAATAAAATGAAGCACTGTGATTTTTATGCTTAAAATATGTTTGTGTGCAAGAATTTAAGGAAAAATAAGAAATTAAGGAAAAATCAAAACTTTAAACTGACTTAACTCAGAAAGATAAAGTAACTAGTTTGTCTTCATTTAAAATACTAAGTATTTTTCCTATTGTGTAGTACTTGGAAATTTTTTTTCATTTTTTTGCTAACAGTAACATGGAACAAAAGTTGGTATGCATTTTTCAATCAAAGCACTACTTATTTTTTGAAAAATAATTGATGTTAGAATTTACACATTTTTAAGCAATTTTTAATAAGCATTCATAAAAAGAGGTATTGTACTAATACCAATCATGTTATCACAAAACCCACTCCAAATGCTGTTATACATAGTTTAACGTACTTGTAAATCAAATTTCATCGATCTACGTCAATTTTTGTAGGAGGAGTAGCATTTTAAAATCAATTTATAAGTTTCAGGTTTTTACCTTAAAAATTAAATTGTTGAATAGTTTTATGAAATTTTGAGCATAAAATCTGTTTTACATCATACATACACATAGCAGGCAACCAAAAATATTATGATAATCATTAAGTTAAAAATTTTGTTAAATCATACTATGTACCTTTAAAAACTTGGAAAATATTAAAAATAAAATAATGAAGAGAAAGTATTAAAGTTCATTTGTAAATATTCAATATGAAGTCTATTTTAGCATAAAATGGGAGTTTGAATGTTAAAGGGGAATGTTAATGATAAAATAGATCCATTATATTTCACAAAAACTTTTTATTAGTAAGAAATATGATTCCCTTTAATTTTTATAGTAAGTTATACATGTTGAAATCATGAAATTATTAGAAAATAAGACCCAGAAATTGGCAGACTAAAGGAGAACTACTAATGAATGTTGTGGATTTCATGAAAGTGGCATTACAACGTCCGTAGCAGATACAGGTAAACTTGAAAATACGAAACACTTATTAAAATTTTCTTTTAATAATCAGAGATCTGATGGTAAATAAGTACTGAATGATAAGATTTATTTGAAGAAATTAATATTCCGAAGAGCATTAATGAATAAACAACGTTTCCTTTTTTTTCCTTTTTAAAATAAATATGGGAATCTATTTTATGTTATCTGTCGACAATCTGCACAGCTGTTTTTTGAAAATATTAAACATTTAAACATAATAAATGTACACAAATAGTTAACAACAATAATTGTATTGCATAAAAACTTTCCTTTTTTCGAATTTTTATTTCACTTAATTAAATTTATTAGATACTAAGCAACAAATAATACTTCGATTTTTTATATGCACTTAATTAGTAGAACTCGTGAAAATTAATGACTTCCGACTTATCGTTACATCCTGTAGAAAGAATGCAATCTTTTTTTATATGTAGTCATTTATCTTTAGACACAAAGAGAAAGATAAATTACGCTTCTTTTGTTATTTTCGGAAGCATATAAAATAAACAGAAGCGATTTATATCTGTTATTACTTATCCTAGTTTTATACTTGCCATTTTTAATTTAAGACAATGTCTCAGCATATTCATATAATTTTATTTCTTATTTATATTCGTTTGAAACTAGTCATTATTTGCAACATTTTTAAAAAAACAAAGTTTTCATTTCAGTAAAAAAAAATATTTAAATTTGAGAAAAGTATGCTTTACCCTTTGTTCTGTCTTAGTTCAATATGCATTTATTAATATAATTAAAATATTCACTACTATTTAAGTAAAAATTATGAATAATATAAATTTAGAGAGGATGTTAAGTCAAAAAATTACGGCTAACGAATAAATGATTCTATTATTTAATACAAGGAATATTTGAGGCTTTTATACAGAAACACTGTGAATGTAATTTTATATTTTCCAATTTCGTTTAAATTTAAAATCTTGTTACTTCTAGAAATCAAATTTTCCACATATTAATGTTTTTCTAGATTTTCAAATGATTTCGAGTGTCAAATTATATGATGTTTTAGAAAATCCCTTAAAATATTAGCAAATTAGAAAAAATATTGTTTTCATTGTAATTCAAAAGTGTATAATTTTGGGATACTTAAAACTTCTTTGTTAGATTATTTACAAAGTATATATAGAAAATAATATTTGGTAATGAATGATCTTTAAATAGGTGGGTTTTCTAGGGCTAATGATTTAACAACTCAAGCCTGGTTTGCTTTTATGGCCCTCTTATTAAGTAATACTGTATAGAAACCTTCATTTGGTAAGGTTGAAAAGCTAAGTGAATAAAGTTTCAGTTCAGATGTAGCCATAAGTAACGCATGCTTTTTTATTAACACCCTTTTATAAGCTTCACTTGTATGTAACAGAATTTTTTAACTCAATTCTTACCCAATTTAAAACATCAGATTAATTCGAAATTTTTATCACTTGTCACTTTTTCACTTGTTCACTTTTTTAACTCGATGACAATACAATAATTTAATAATTTTGTTCCATTATCCTGATCAGGATTATCAGGATAAACAATTCTTCATTTTTAAATCCCATCCCGCATCTGGCGACTAATTTCAGATATCATTTCAAGAATTGGAGACTAAAAGATTAAGTTACAACCTATTTCGATTAACTATAAAAGAGTGATTTTAGTTTTCTTAAACTATAATTTATTATTCTTCAAATTCAAATGATTGCTATAAATATTCATGACACAAACTCTGAGCTGTTTATCATTAATTCTTTTTGATAATTCAATCTAACACTTAAGAGAGCGAGGGAAAGATAGAAAATAATTTTTAAGAGAAAATCAAGTAAAGTTATTTTTTTTATCGATTATTTTAAGTTTTACCAATTTTATATTTTAGTCTACTAATATTTTTAAGAAACATTTTCATGGCTAAGAAATATTGATATTTTTTCATAACATAAATATAAAAGAAAAATTTAACTGCAATGAACTGGATATAAAAATTCGAAATATTTTGAAACAAATTAGAATTTATGAAAAACTATATTTTTAAATAACAGTCAGAATACCAAGAATAATAGGTAACTATGGAAACATGGTAACTCAAAACCAGGTTGAAACCAATAACTTAAAATTTACAAGCTCGAGACATAAACCTATTAGATATTATTGAAAGGAATATTGTAGATGTTGCTTTGACTAGGAAATTCTGTTTTTGCGTGATGTGAAAACTTAGAGAATAAATCATAAATTTTGAGATTATTTGATACACAAAATTCTAAAATCCGTCACTGAACCAAATTTTTCAGTTAAGTCTTATCTAATAATTAGCATAAATTGTATAATTTTTATCAAATATATCTTATATAGCTTGAAATAAATAAAAAAGACACCTGAAGTTAATATTGAAACTTACAATCCTTTTGGGGTACATTATGAAATAAGACATAAGCGAAAAAAACGGGAGAAATAAAATACGAAAAATAAACTCAGACTGAGACGTGACGAAAACCCATATAGGGTTCTCTTCATATCAGAAAAATTCAAAACCAGTCATTGTGACATCAAGTTATACAATACACTACCATTGTAGAACGGTTTGGATAGATTTTTTCCCTTAGATAATTACAGCGTAGAATGCACCAGTGAAATCATGCCAGAAAACAAACATTGTTGCTCAAGTTTTACTAGGATTCGAAATTTTTGCTAAGTACAATAAAAAGAGGAAGAAATTGCGATTAATTCATTAAAAGATTTATTTAAAAAAAAGCAAAATTTTGATTGCATTAATCTTTAAATGCTGACAAATTTAGACTATGATAGATTTTATTTTTGTTATTTTAACATTTTTCAAACAAGGAGGAGAGATTGGATCTATGAAGCCATTCTGATTTATATGATCGTTTCACTTTTCAAAATATGAGGAACAGTTATTATTAACAGAGACGACTCAAGCAAAAGTGAGGCCCGGGGTAAACTTAACGTGTGGAGCCTTGAAAAAAATCTCGTGCAGGAGAAATATTGCTTTTTTACTATTTGTTAATAGCACAATTATTTCAACAAAAATAACCTTTTGGTGATACAAAATTTCACTAATGTATTTAAATACAACTTCGTATCCATTTAACTGGAATTAATTTATATGTGATTTTTTTCTCTCAAGTGTTTCTCACAAATGTTATAGAGTATTTGTTCATAATGTGCCATAACTGAGTTTGTGATTGATTTGGATTCAATAGATGAGAAATGGCTAAAGCGATAAACCTTTCTTGATTCATACTAGAGTTTAATGGTTTTTTTTATTATTTTCAACATGGAGAAAGGTATTTTTGCAGGTGCTTTGATAGTCTGAAGATAGTAATTAACAGAAATGTCGTCAGCTAATTTTGAAGCAGAACTTTTTTTTAAAATTTCACAATTAAAAATGCCTTTATACATTTTAAGATACCCGTAAAAATTTTAATTTAATTCACATTTTTCATCGCTTTCATACTTCAAATTAACAGACTACATAATTTGAAACAATTTACTCAATTTTAGAAAATACCTAATCTAATGATTGAAATTGTTTAATTCATGGCCAGCGCAGCTGTAATTACATTATGTATTGTTTTTACACATTAATCAATACGGGCCTTGTAATTATCATATGCCGTGATATAGAAGTGTAGTAATTAAACCTTTTTTCCTCTTAAAAATATGACCATCGATGAAATTCACACACTGAATCTCTAGTCAAATATGCAGATCTAAATTGACAGTATAATCAATCAAAATACAGTTAATGAGGATAGCTTCCCTTTTAATTACGTATAAATTGTGTAAAGGATTGAGTGCAAATGCATACAATTACTACAAAAACACAAATATTTACAGAAATATTGAGAAATTTTATTATATTGAAAAGGCTACTTCGTGCTTTAAGCCAAACATAAATACGAGTTTAAAAATAGCTTTTTTGTTTCCCGACATGTTTTTTAAGGTTTCTTATAAAATTCTATTCTTGAATCTGTACCGATTCCCTCATCCCTTAACTTCTTGACATAAAAGTGTGATATTACTTATTGTATAATGCTCATTGTAATAATTTTTATACATAATAGAATTTTTTTTATAATTATCATTCTTTATTTTGTGAAGGAATTATAAATGATTGGGAATTTCCTTATTTGCTTCTTGATAGAACATTTACAGTTGCATTGTTATTAATAAAATCTTGAGTTTATTTCTTTTGTACGCAAAAATGCTCCAAATTATTCAAGTATTTTTATGTAAGAAAAACAGCTTTTCAAAAACATTTTTGTTAATATTTAAGGAGAATTTTATTACCATGATATTAATTTAGTATCATAATTATAGAATTAAATTAGTATATTTCTAATGGTATTAATGCTAAAAATATAAGTAAAGAATTACGTTATATATACGTAAGCACTTTCTATTCCTGTTTTTTAATATTTTTTACCGGGTAATTTTTATTTATGTGTCAGTTAAACTAATGTTTATACATTTTGAAATAAAAAAGATATATACGAGACCATGTTATGTTAGTAGCAGGATCACAGTATTAAACGAAAGAACTAGAGATTTCATCATAAAATTTTTAAATACTTAATTATTGTAAACAATTTTTAGTTTAGTACAGTTTCATAAAAATTACAGAATTTGATAACTTTTTAGCAAGCGTATGTTTTGAATTTTGTCGAAGATATCATATGAAATGCCACATTATTGTTCACTTTAATTAATCATGAATTTATCAGTTTTCTGACACAAGTTAAATGCATAATCTATTTTCAACTATGCTGAATATTTTAAATACATAGAATATTACTTCAAAATTAGTTTTCATGAAGAAAAAAAAATTCATAGCTGACTAAGATTTCACCCTCCCATGTTAGGGTCGTAACTCATGAGTGTGATGATAGTTTACTTCGAAGTTTCGCTGAAAACCTTGAAGGACGTTCAGGAAATCATTTGGAGCCTAAAATTAATTAAACTTCATTCCTCAGTTCAACGTAGCGTTCATTATGTTACACGCAATACAGAATGGAATTAATATTAATTTTCATTAATGCACATTAATTGTACCTTCATAAATGTCACTGCCTCCTTTCGATGTGTAAAGTAGCGTATACACAAGAAATTTTATTAATATATACCTTCACTCTCATATATATTAAGTTATATATAAATTATATCATTAAATTTAGCTTGTGTCATTCATTTAATTTATGCCTTGAAGACTTGAATTTTCTCTAAATTTTGCGCAAATAGCAACATCAGAATAAATAGCGTTCTCAGCAAAGAAAATATCTTTGAAATGTTCATGAAATTAAAACCTTAAATATGAGATTTAAATCATTTTTTAAAAATATCTTTTGTATTTTATTTACAGCAACATTCAAATTTTCAGGTAATTTAAATTTTTTACAAAATGTCTGACCATTGACTTTCAGGTCATTAGGCAACGCGAGCTCTCCAATACTTTTCTATAATACAACACAGTTCAAATTCTCAAATGCAGAACACGCATCTAAACGAGCAGCTTTGATGACCTGTCCAGAATCACACAAACACACATAAAAGTAAGACAGTCAAATTAAAATGAAACAAATGAGCCCAAAGGCAGTCATGTACAGTCAATAGTATAAACTCAACCACAGCAGTAGCTCAAATAAAATGATATAATTAAAAAAATCAAGGATTTTTAAAATTAACAGAAGTAGTAAACTGAATAACTCGTATTTCGTGCTCTTTTCTTACTTTTATTCATTATTTTCAAAAAAATTATAGATCTAAATAATTTGATTCGAAAATACTAATTTCAACAATAAGCTTGCATACAGTCAAAGGTTACATTACTTACAATGTTAAAACTTAAAGCTTCACGTTATTATATTAAAAAAAAAAACAGTCCGCCAAATGATCGTATAATCCAAGTCTGATTCTAAATTTAGTATTAAAATTAATTTTGCAAAATCTGTTAAGATGGAAAACAATTAAGCGAGATTTAGAGTCAAAAACACATTTCATTAAAATAAAAAAAATATTCCTTTTAAATATGAGTTAGCGCAGAGGAAATTTAATTTTTCTCGATGAGTGCCATCTAATTTCTTTTTTCTCAAGTTCGTGATGGGTATTGCAATTTAGTGGCTTAAATGAAGATAAAGAGAATGCGTAAAGTAATCCTTACAGTCTTTCTTCAGAAAATAATACGTGTAGCTTAGCGTTTCACAAACTGTGAAGCGCGCCCCCTTAGGGGGCGTGATAACTCTGCCAGGGAGGCGCGAGCATATTGAAAATTCGAAAACAGAAGATTGTTTAAGGAAATTATTAATTTACTGAAAGGTAAACAAATAAAATACATTCTGATATGATGAATACATTATATCAGTGTAAAATACACATTTACACTGATATAATACTTATAAATGCATGAGTAATGTATAATGTATTTTATAATTAATTTAACAATACTTTGATAATTACCAATGACCCCACGGGCTTGTATTAACACTTATCTTGATAATTTGTATGATTTATAATTGGTCCCTAAACAGCCGATTAAAAGTTATGCTATTCGCTTCCCAATGCCACGTTTTCCATGTAGATGCTTGTATGTGATGTTTTTTAGGGGGAGGGGAGGGGAAGAGAAAAGGAATAAATAAGCAAATCCTCTGAAATACGTAAATTCTTCGCAAACATTGTCAAGGCCTTTAATTTCATTCCAAATGAGTGAATTTTTACGTCGCACTATTCAGCTACACGAGGGCTTTTGGCGACGGACCTCGTAATTTAAAACCATGGTCAAATGACGAGGCCGACACATGAGCTGGCATCCCCCTCTACAAACAACCACACCACACCCATTATTTCATTCCGAAGTCATTGGTATAATTTTATGGATAACAGTGCACAAAAAAGATCGTACTTCGAAAAGACGGATATATACGTCCAGAAAATTAATACTTTGGCTGAGCGAGACGTTTATATACATTGGTGCACTTAAGATATCCGACTGGTTGCGAGAACTATTTAAAAAAAAAATGGAGATATGTGGATTTTTTTGTAATTTATAGATTTTTTTAGTACATTTAAAGAAAAATATGCTAAAATTAAGAAGAGAAAAAGAAATTATTATAACTAAAATGAGAAAAAATGGGTAAAAATTGACAAAAAATAACATAAACGCGGTACGCAATCTGTACCAAAGGTTTATGAACAAATTTTCAATTTTTCAATTATGTTGTGTTTCTATGTTATTCATTGTCGAAATAACCTTCAGGATAAGAGATATTTTAATTTTTACAAAAACTAGAGCACTTTATCTCGGTTACTATATGAAAATGCTTAAAAAGACAGTGATTATATTCACATAAGGGACTGTAAATTTTGTAATAAAAAATGGATTGATAAATCTGAAAGTTAAACCAATTCTATTATTATACAGAACTTACAGAAAATTTTTTGGTTAATTATGTTCAAAACTTTTTTAGCAATAAATGACCTCGTTTGATTATTTTCAAAAAATCACATTTCGAGTAAAACGCGTTTTAAAGTATGACATCTTGCTTAAAGTAATGACATCTGCTTTTACTAAAGCACTTGTAGTTTTTGTTCTAGTGAACAGAAAATGATAAACTTGGTATTTTTATAAAGTTAATAAGACCTATAAAATAAAATCATAAAATATTTGTCAATTTTTGGCAAAATTCACAATTTTAGGGTAGTCGGATACCTTAAGAGGTTAAAGTCGTTTTGTAGCTTTAGCGTCAAAGTATAGTATTATTGTATGGAAGGGAGCGCGATGAAAATTATATGATTGAATATTATGTCGCGAATATTGAAAGTTTGAGAAGCACTGGTGTAGCTGAACGGTGCGACGTAAATATTCACTCACTCACTCAGAAAATTATAACAGCAAATGTTGTGCAATTAAGCTAATATTTTTTTCTTATTTAATTAAAATGCAGCAAAGATTATTATTTAAAAGGAAATTTCAATAAATAACTATAGACAATTTTTAGATTAACTGGAAGTATGAAAAAGGTATGGGATTTTTAATCTAATATGCTTTCATGAATTATTTTTAAATTAAATGAGTGTATTACTCTAAGCAAATACACCCAAGTATGTTTTTACAGAACATCTCTTTATACGATTTTGATTTAATTAGAACTAAAAAAAATGCTTTTTGTGAGCGACTTATTTAGATTTAATACGATCGATTATCGAATTCTAAGAACTTTTTTCTTTATTTTTTTATACCTGTTTCACTGGATGCAAGTAATGCAATGCGATTTCTATTTGTGAGAATTCTCCGAATTTCTTACCTCAAAATGGAGTTCCGACAAGCAAAAACACAAACACAGCGATTAATTACTGAATTCATTCTTAAATACACTGAAACATTGGTAGCACGGGAGGCTAGTCTTAATTCTGTTCAAGAGATTATAGAAAGAAATAACTAAGACATTTCTAGCAACAGCAGTAATATTGTAGTCTTATGCAGTCATAAAAAAGTCGTGCTCATGAATTTGTGGCGCATTTTTTCAAATGACAATATACTTAGTATAATGCTTGTACAATAGGGCTTATTGAAGTTATTTTTCAGAATTTCGAAATCTACTTGTGTTCAAAAGATGCTCTTTGGCAAAAGATAAAAGGAAAAATTAAATAAAAAAATTGATTTTTATGTTAAGTAGTATCACTAAAGAAAGGAAGTTTAGGTATTTGAGTTTTATTGTAGTAAAAAGACAAAATATATATAACTTTTGTTAAAGAAAAACTAGTATTTCAGTATTTTTTAAGATTTATTGCAATGAGAGGACACTACTACACAGTTACAAGAAAAAACACATGAGGTACATATCGCAACTTCTTCAGTATTAAATTAAAAAAAAAACTTACTTTCGAAATTACAATACACGATAAAGCGGAAGACTTAAAAAGTCTTAGAGCTGACTGATTCGAGGGTGAGGAGAGAGAGAACTGGAGCTATAAAACGTCGCAATGTACTAACTCGAAACAGTACTTTTTGTATCAATAATGATCACTTTTGGTTACCCATGTTTCAGAAAAATAATTTTATTCTCAGTCTAAAATCATTCAACCAAAATTAAGGCTTTTCTCATTTTTTTCGAAAATTCAACCCCTTTGTGGCAATATTTATTACAGTTTGAAATTATTTTTTTAAATTACTTTTCTCCTGTTATTTTCATGTTATGGAAAATGTTTTCAACACAGTTAGGTTCCATTTAATAATAATTTACACACAATATTTATTTGAGTTCATGGCCTTTAAAATCTGGAAGGGAAGTTTTGCATTATAATTTGTTTAAAAATACTTTGTAGACTCGAATACATCAAAGCATGCGTGGTTTTATATTAATAAAATGAGAATAAATACTTAAAATGTTTCTTGTCGAAGATATATTACTTAAAACCTAATGTCTAAAAAATTTATGAATGTATTTCCTTCAAATTTTGTATGAAACTTATTTAAAGTATGGTAAAAACAATTAACTAGGGATAAGCATTCTAGCAATCATACTTTTTTGACTTTAGCCGTTTATTTTTTTTGAATTCCGTGCATTGTATAGCTTTAATAAGAAAATTTGAGATGAACCATATTTTTTAGTAACTATAAATTTATTTTAGATTCCAGTGTATCACCTTCATCATTGCTTCAAGTACAATATAGATACATAAAAAATAATTTACATATATGGTTTTGAACTCCATGTACAATGCATGGATTTTGGTTGTAATTTTAGTACAAATTTACCTGCAATACATTATTTGAATAAATTGTCACACAATTTCTTTTGATTCGTGTTTTCATTGATTCAAGTCATTAACATCAAGAATGTAACATATATTGTTAATCGCATGACATTTTGGTAAACTTGTTTCCGCACGTATACAGGTACATTAAGCGGTTTAAAAAAGACTTTAACCTCCCTCCAGTTTGGTTTATCATCAGTATGACAACTAATTCTCAATACAAGCAAGTAATGAGAAATTTTAGCTGAATTATCTCAACTCTTCAACACTATAGAACGAATGGTGTTCTATTACAGCAAAAACTTCAAAAAATTTGAAAGAAATTATATTGTATAACACAAAGAAAGAATATATTTAGCCACTCATGATAAGAGCCTTAAAATATTTCTGCCATTATCATTACGGCTGGTATTTTACCTCATAGAACCCCATGTTTACCTAAAATGGTAACTTAATTTTGAAAAGGATGAGAAAAAAATTGTCTGAAAGATGCTACAAGTAGTATTGGGACTTGAAATACAACTCCGTAATTATGCGGCTTAATAAATTGTATAGATGCATTATCTAGAAAACTTTATCTTAAGACCAGTAATCCATGCTTAAGAGCATGTGGAAACGTGATCCATATCATCAGTAAAATCACACAACCAAGTTGGACAAGCTAAGTAAGTTTATTTAATTCACATATCAACACATATACAAAACTTCTAAAATAAAAATAGTAGTAACAATTTACAATATAGTAAATTAGGGTAGAATGGCAGCAGCACATTTACACAGCAAATGGTAAACTATGTAGAGTTTGGGGAGCAGATGGTAGCACCACCTACAAGTAATAAATGATTGGTGGCACCATAAGCAGAATAAAGAGTAATTGAAACATTGATAATGATGTGTGTGAGTGAATATTAACGTCACAATGTTCTGATTGAGAATGAGAACATTGCGAGAGAGATTGATTTCATTGATTTTTAACAGAACTAATTTCTGCTACGACAGTCATAAACCTTAAATTACCAAGATAGTTACTATGATATTGGAATGTACATGGCTATATGTAGAAAACAAAGTTGTATTTATCTTTTTATGAAGATAATAGCTAAAATTGTTTATCTTTGTTTCTAGTAACATAAGAAGTGTTAAGCTAATCTATAGAGGAACTCTTTTAAGGAAAAAATGAAAATTGTTCTTGTACAATGTAATGGCCAATAATATAAAAAAGAAGTTTCCTTTATTTAAAGTCGGTAATTATATATAATTACGGTCTTCTTTCCTTTCTCTAATTTGAATAGGTAGCAGGTATTATAAACAAAAGCTTTTCTTTTTATTGAATACTTAATTAGTTTTAGAAAATAACGAATTAAGGTCGAAATCCTTCATTTTGATCATTTGTTTTGAAGAAAATAACCGTGAGAATCTCTTTTTCGGTAATACAAAAAACATTCCCCAGTAATATCGCGTGAAGAAGCTCTTTTTTTCCAAGACCACGATTAAAGTCATTCCGGAACTCGCTTTAAGTTAAAACATATACAAATTAACTACGTTACAGATAATAGAAGATATTCGTACTTATAGTAAGTAATTAAGTAGTTGTTCTTTTCTTACGGTAAATTAATTTGGCAAGAGAGTGCAAGCAATTTTCTCTTTTCTTTGATGAAAGTGATAATAATGATCGCACTTTTTTATTTGATATATAACAAAAGATGAAAAAAACATTATAAATGAAAGTTTCATTTTCGTTTCTCGCCTCAATTAGTAGTCTGTAGTATGATTAGCAAAATCACTTTTTGTGAGGCAACAAATGCACAAAATATCTAAGAGCATTTTTTTCCAATCGTAGAGAAAATTGCTTGCGAGAGATTTGTTTTAGTCAGTTCAAGCATTTGTCTTTACATTTATCTATAAACATACAATAATCCTCACTTGAATATACTAGGATTAGCCATTCTTATTTAATTTTTTTTTTAAAAAGCATGTTACTCTATGTTTTTGATAGTATTTAAGTTGTGTTTTCTTTTACCCCTATTAATTCGCTTACCTATATTTGTATTTATTACAAAATAAATTTGTAATGCATTATTTTCGAGTTAGTCCATCCAATATATGCTGCAAATTAACAATAAAATGTTAAAAGAATAAAAATATGTTGAAAGAAGTGAAGTAAAAAACACATCCTACTATTTTAGTTAACTACACAGAATAACGTGATATTTTACAAAGTTTAAAATAAGTAATGAAAAAATGCATACAATACACAATATTTTTTACTATTGTTAGCCTTTATTATTACTTTCATTAGATTACATTGTTAGCATTTATTATTACTGCATTTTAGAGCTTAGAATAAGACTTTTTGTTCGTAAAATTTTGGAAAATCAAATTTCTTTCATTAATATAAAGATAAACAAAAATAATGAGACTTTTATCGCATCATAAAGAGGAAATTTTTATTTGCATGCAACTGAGATGCCATTTCTTACATTAAAAATCACATCCCAGAAAATTCATTAATTTTATTTATGCAATTATTCCAAGGCATATTAAAGCTTTTATAGAAAATGTACCAAAATTTCTTTGAAATAAGTAGAGAAAACGTTTTTCGAAAAAAAAAACATCATAGGTGAAAGCGAAATTTAAAACCTTTTCTTCCACTTATGACTCTCTATAAAATCCTCATGGATTCAATAATGACTTTTTAATTCATCTGATGAGATATTACAATCGTTCTAACAATACTTCATGCTTGTTATCCGTATATAGTAGATAAAGATGTGTTTTTTGATTGAAGCTGCTAATTAAGTCTTTTAATTTCTTGCAATTGAAGAAGCAGTCCCAAATATAACATAAAATGCATTCTTTTTCAAGGCAAGAATGATGATAGTGCACAAATGCATTAGTAAGCAGCATTATAGATTGTAGAGTAGTTTTTCAGGGTGATGCAATGTAAGTAAAAATTATTTTTTTCTTTCAGTTACTGTACATTTCATTACCAAACATAGGGAAAGCTTTCCTTGTCTCTACCAAAGGCGATAATAATGATCTTCCTTTTTACATGAACATAAGATGTAGCTAGATAGATTATACATGGAAACTTTTTTTTGTATATACGGCGATAACTAACTGATTCTTCTTCTTTCCGTTAATGTAAGAGAACAGGTTGTTAATAAAAAAACGATAAATGTTCAATCGTCCCTTTCTTTCAGTATAAATAAAAAGAATATACCAAAATCATAATATTTTTCTTTGTCCCGTTTTATAAACCATATGGTTATTTGCATTACATTTATTACATTTTCTTAACATTGACATAATAGGCGATAATAGCAATCGTCCGTTATTCAATAACGCTACCATGTTCTCTTTAACTTAAAAATAAAAGTGTTCCACCTCTTTGAAGGCAATATTCGTCTCATCGTCCATTTTTCTTAAATTATTTAGGAATTGGACACTTATTTTCAAGACTAACTCTTTTCTTTTCTGTCTTGCAGGTGATAATTATGACCATCCTTTAGGTTACGAGTGATCATCAATGTAATTAATAAATATACTTTTTCCACTAAGACAAATCGTAATCGGCGTAGTTGTTCAAAACATTTAGCATTTAACCACTCGACGAAAAAAATCATTGTTGATGAACGCAATATTTATGCAATCGTCCTTTTTGCAGCATAAACTAAATGTCGTATTTGAAGGCGTTTTCTTTCGTTATTTAGTGAAAGTTCATTTCCTTACATTATTTTTTCGTCAAAAGTTAGACTTATGCAATAATGCTTCGTTAAAATAAATTGTAGCTTTCGGTGTTCTTGACAAAGAAAGTCACTTTGCAGTCTTTTTAGTATGTATATGGAAGCTGTTATTTAAAAACTTTCTTCAACAAAATATTGAAATTATCATATTATTTTTGATCCATACTCTATCAAATGAATAGGAATTGTAATTTATCTTGATGATTTGATAACCAGCGTGTCCAGTCTTTGGTTGGAAATAATGAGCTTTTAGATGTAGTAGTTTTCATTTATTTTTATAAATTGATGTTCTGTCTACTTGTCTGATTTTTTTGCTAACTGTGCATCGAGTTGCAATGATTGGCAAATGCAAAAGTCATGGGTGAATGAACCATAGGAGCTTGCCTCTTTTTTTTAGAAACGATGGCTGGTCTTTGGTTTTCTGGGCGAAGCTCCGCTTTCAAATCGAGGGCCTCACACATTTTAAGCATGATCACAGAATAAACAATAGGAACTGGTGTGATCTTTTTCACTTTTCTTGGTTTAAATTGTATCAAATCTGGATTAAATTCATTTGTAGGTGCAAGTATAGCTTTCAATTCAAGAGCTTGGCAAAATCGGTACACAGCGATGGAATGTACAACTGGAATCGCAGAGTCAACATTGGTAACGAAAATTGATTGAGAAGAGACTGGTGTTTCGATTTCAGATTCAGATGTGGCCAGTTGCCTTACTGTACAGTTTTTGATTATTTCGATAACCAATTCAAAAAGCAATATTTCGAAAACAGACGGCGCATCAAGTCCAAAGGCAACGTACAATAAACATTGCAGTAAGTGCACGACAATCTGTAAAATAAAATGGATTGCCATACTAATAACAAAAGCGATCAATATATAAAAAGCTTTTAAATCTCAACGAAGCTCTTAAGTGCAAAGCAATAAATGAATTTTTTTTAATAATGACATCTAAGTTACGTTCTTTATTGATACAATAGAAGTAGTATTGTTAGAAAGTACTTTGTTCGAGATGTACATTTGTTACATTCAACAATAAATTAATTGTTAATGTCTTATAGATTTGATATATTGTCATCATAGATTTTATTCGTATTTTTATATTCTTGTGTTTTTTATTTATTGTAAAACTTTACTTACTTTTTTAATAAATGCCATACAATAAAAAATTTAAACTATTAAGGAAATTCTATTGGTTTGAATTAACACTTTAAATTATAAACTGGTTAACTTTTGATATGAACTATTATGTCTTTTAAGTACCCTAAGAAGTTATAAATATCATACATTCTTTAGATCTTCAATAATAGCAAAATATATAAGTATCCCATGCGATCAATCAACTATTTGATATATATATATATATATTTAAATTACAATGAATATTTTCAGAAATCCATTTTTTTATGTTACTTTTAAAAGTGCTGAAAAAATAATAATGAATATTTCAATCTAAGAAACTCTTAATTGTTACGGTTACAGAAGCTAATTCCACCTACATTTCATAAATTTAAATTAATATCATTATAAATCAGTGCTTCTCAGACTTTCAATATTTGCGACCCATTATTAAATGATAATTTTCATCACGCCCCCCTTCCTTAGGATAACATTATATTGAATTCCATAATACTATACTTTGACGCCAATGCGACTTTAACCTCTTAAGTTCCACCCGGCGTATATAAACATCTAGCTCACCCCCGAAGCGTTAATTACCCGTACATATATATACGTCTTTCCGAAGTAAGATCTTTTCTGTACACTGCTATCCATAAAATTATTCCGAATAGTTCGGAATGCAATAAAAGGACCTTGTTAGTGTTTGCGAAGGATTTACTTATTTCAGAAGATTTGCTTATTTATTCCTTCCCCCTCCCTAATAATTACAACACATACGCGTGCCTGCGTGGAAAATGATGGAATTGGGAAGCAAATCGGGTAATTTTTCATCTGCAGTTAAGGGATTAATTATAAACCATACAAATTGCTAAGATAAGAGTTAATTTTTGTAAATAATTTTATATTTGACTAGTCCATGGGGTCACTGTTAATTAATAAACTTGCTCTAATAGTATTGTTAAATTAATTATGAAATACATTTTGTAGTACTGATACATTTACAAGTTTGTTATATCAGCGTAAATGTGTATTTTATTTTTTATTATGTCAGAATGTTTTTCGTATATATACTTTCAGTAAATTAATAATTTTTAATAATAATTATTTGTTTATTTTCAAAGTGTTCGCACCCCTCTCGATGGGTTATGAAGCCCCCTTGGGGGGCACCCCCACAGTTTGAGAAACGCTGTTATAAATGAATATGAACTAAAGCTTGCATATGAGTAATTTTTTTGTGTTATCTGAAGGAATCTATGTATCGCAAATTAATGTAGTTTTATTGGAACGAAATTTGTTTAATTATATAATTACTTATTGACTTCAGTCCATGAGTTTTAAAACCTGGAAGTGAAGTTCTGCATTATAATTTGTTTATAATTACTTTATAATTTCGAATACATCAAAACAGAAGGGGTTTTATATTCATAAAATTAGAATCAATATTTCAAGCAATTCTTATGAAAAATGTATTTTTGTTAAAGATATAATATTTAAAGCCCAATGTCTTAAAAATTCATGATTGTATTTCCTTCAATTTTTGTAAATATCTTATTTAAAGTATAATAAAATCGGCGAACTCTAAGGTTTAGCTCCAACTTTAATAGGTTGTGTGTTTCAGCAGTTTATTGTTATGCATGCCACGCAATTTGTATATTTTTCAATAAGAAAATTTGCGATGATTCCTATATATTTTTTTTGGTAATTGTAAATATATTTACGATTTCAGTGTTTTGCCTACATCACTGTTTTGAATGCATTATGTATAAAAAACAGTTTAAGCATATTGCTTTGAATTCCATGCTGAGAGCTTTGATTTTTACTGTAATTCATCAAACTTTATCTAAAAGGCATTTTTTAATGAACTTAAATTATCATACAATTTCTTTATTCATGTTTTTCATTAATTTAAGTCATAAGCATTAAAAGTATAATATAATTGTCAATCGCGTGGCATTTTAGTAAACTCGTTATCGTACATAGACAGGTATATCCAGTGGTTTAAAAAAAGCTTTAACCTCGCCTCCAATTCGGTTTATCCTAAGTTTTATAATTCCTTCTCAGTATTGGTGCAAGTAACGAGAAATTTTAACTGTGTTGTCAAGTCTTTAACAATATAGAACGACTGATAGCCTATTACAGCAAGAATTTTGGAAAATCGGAAAGAAATTACTGTGTTCTCACATAGTTAAAAGCCTTAGAATATTTCTATCATTCTCTCTAAGACCAAAGTTTTACTTTTTAGAATAACTATGTTTCAATAAAATTGTTGCTTAGCTTTAAGTTTGTGTAAGTGTGAGAAGAGCTTCAAGAACTTGACTTTGAAATACAACTCCGTTAAAATGAAGCATTAATTTGTTAAGGAATTGTTTATCTAAAAAATTTCGCCATGAGATGTGTAAGCCGCGTTTAAGGGCCTAGTCATTAAAGCTCATGATATCGGTCTCATTAATTAGCAAAATTAATTTCTGCTATGACACAACCACAAACCTTTGATCACCAAGACAACTACTAAGATATTAGAGGATCAAGATATCCGAACAATCTTGCTTCAAAAACTGATTTCTTCCTGTGGCGTAACATACAACCCCGAAACACCAGCATTGGGGGGGGGGGGGCCAAGCCCGACTAACACCAAGTACGGCTTGGGGCACAAAAATTGAATTTGCTGGGGAGCCCTAATATTCTTCGTTACGCTACTGGTTCTTTTTTATATCAAAGTAATAGGAAATATCTGTTTGTAACCCTGCTACAAAATGTATACGCGTGACATAGTGAAGAGATGTATTAATACGAGATTAAGAAGAATAGACGAAAGTCTTAATACAACATTACGGAGTTCTCTAGCTTTAAATTCAGAATAAAGAACTCAATACAACTAATTTTATTCATCGAGTAATACAATATTTTCGCATGAAGGAAATTACGACAACTCTAATAGAGTATAAGAATAATGTAAAGGGGATTTTAACTATTCTGAATAACTTGCTTATGTACAATTGGGATATCATCTGGGGTACTGATTGAAATATCATTTTATTTTACTTCTTTCAGCTTACCGAATCCTATGTAGGAGGTGACTGGTTGGTCATTTTCCAATAGGTCTTGGATACATTTTACATTTATCTACAAATTGATGTATTGCCCTCACCTGATGAATATGTTTGAGCTGTGCGTGCTTTTTGAGGAGGGTTGTTTCACTCACTATGAGCATTGATAAAGATCCTTATGAGGCAAGTGCTACAAAAGATTCTTTCGAAGGAAATAGTTTTTAATATAAAATACGGCTAGAAGAGGTAAACCCGATTTTAAATTTCAGCATCACTAGAAATTCTCATCAAGATTTCAAATCATGATGATTTGGTGATGGAAAGTTGTCAGCATCTAAGCCAGGAGTTATATCATCAAACGAATAGTCTCGTAGTGATAATTCCTCTGGACAAGAACACTATTGGGGACGTGAATTCTTTCAAGAACTGGAGTGGAATTATGAAAATGTTAGACTTTAATAGGTTCTGTTTGGAAGGGATACCATGTATGGAGGTATGGTTTGCAGATAGTGAGCGAATTTGGTTTCCTTGCCTCCTTCTGACCAACACATGGCCTTATCTGGCACCAATGCAGAATATGCTTTAATCGGAAAACACAACAGATATCCATTACGTCCTCCAATGAGCTCTGGCTTGACACCACCATTGTCGCAAACGACAATTGCTTGGAGTCTGTGGAATATACGCAACAGGGTGCAAGATTCGGAGCTGTCGTTGAAGTAACCGATTTATAACAATTCGTTGTGTCACTGTGGTACCAACTGCAACTGGAATTTCTGCCTCAGACACAGTACGGTGTGCCACAGCTGACGCCAAATCTGGCGCCCGATCTGGCACACGAAAATAGTTTTATGGCTTTAAAGACTTCATAGTAATATCTAAGGGTCAAAAATCACTGTAATTAATGTAATTGGAAATTTTTTTTCAAGAAATAAAGTTAATAGGGTCTTAACTAATTTATGTCAAGTTTGAATTTGGTCAAGAATAAATTATTGCTATGCGGAACTAGATTTTGAACAAAGATCTAAGGAAATTAACAGAAGCAGTAATTTGACACTTGGGAAAATATATAGAAGAAATAGAGTGGAAAGTTAAAAAAGTCAAATTTTAACAGATTAAACAAATACAATCAAACATAACATTGTACAAAATAAACAAAAAAGTTCTTGCCATTTTTAATGACCTAAAAGAACATGACATACAAACAGCGTAGACGATTGTTAGTCCTCGAAGTAATCACCATCGGCATTCAGCACCTTCTGCCAATATGTCTCCAGTTGTTCAATCCCCTTGCGGTAAAACTCGGGGTGTGGGATGCAAAGAAGTCCATGAGAGCTTGGCGCATGTCTGCTTCATTGGTGAAAGATTTACCACGAAGATGATTGTCCAGGGAATAAAAGAGGTAGTAATCGGATGGCGCAAGATCAGGTGAGTAAGGAGAATGGCACAAAGTTTCCCAACCAAGTCGCTGTATCGTATTTCTGGCCACCCGCGTGACATGCGGCCTCGCGTTATCATGCAACAACAGTACACTCTTTCGATTAACCAGTGCTGGCTCCTTCTGATGCAATGCCTGTTGTACACGTTCCAATTGTTGCGAATTCAAGTCAGCAGTCACCGATTGGCCCGTTAGTAGCAACTCATAGTGAACCCCTTCATGACAAGTCCACCAGACACAAAGCATAATCTTGCGTGGGTGCATAGGTGGTCTTGCGCTATGCGGGACATTATCCTGGGGCGACAACCAATGTTTGGAACGCTTGGGTTTGTCATACAGGACCCACTTCTCCCCACTGGTAAGCACCCGATTGAATATAGATGCGCTACTGTGGCGAGAAAGCAACGATAAACAGGCTGCCACTCGTTGTTGCTTATGGACTTCTAGCAGCGAATGAGGAACCCACTTGCTCAGCCTGTACGTCTTACCTAAGTGGTGCAGATGAAGTATAACCATTTCAGTGGAAGTGTTGAATTGTCTGGCAAGTTCCCTTCACTTTTGATTGCGGTCCCTTTCGATGGCCGCCTGCAGGGCTTCGTCATGCAAGGCCTGTGGTCGTCCTGTTCGAGCTTTATCACAGAAGGACAAATCTCCCTACCTGAATTTTTGAAACCAATGCCTTACCGTTCGTTCAATGACAGCACTATCCCCAAACGCTTGACATTTTCGACGACTTGACGTAGTCCCACTTTGAAGTCGTAAAGTAAACAACCCCGAACGAGCTCCTTCGATACGTCCAATTCCCTTCGCTACTATACGAGCAGTGGACCTGCGTGAGCAGTGGACCTATGTGAGCAGTGGACCTGCGTTTATAACAACTGATATTTCTACTCTCGACTGATGGTCTGTCTCTCAATCACGTTATACACGAATTTGTATACTTATTCTCACTTCTTTCAATGGAAACGCGCAAATGGCATGAACTTTTCTGTTTACCTTGTACATATACAATAAAGGATAATAGGTAGTGTTTAAAAGGACTCGGCATCTTCTAAGCATTTTTTTATTTACATATTTTAAAATTTTATTTTAGTATTTCATATAATGTTTCTATTTAAGAAAATGATACGAGATAAAATTTTGCACATATTATTCACTCAATTTTACAAATTTAATTTCTTTAAAAAATTTGGAAATTTTTAAAATTTTAATCTTTTTGTGTTAACTTTTGACATGAAATTTTTTGTGATATTTCTAAGGATGTTTTAAATACCTTTAGGGATTGATTTTGCAATACCTTAATTAGTTTTGGAGAAATATATATAATATATATATATATATATATATATATGCTAACATTCAACAAAAAGCCTAATATTTCCCAATTTTAAATTTTTTAAAAAAAGTATTTAATTTAAAGCAAAATGAATCCTTAATTTTTTTACATGCATTATATATAAGACACAAGGAAAAAATGAAAGGGATTGGTAAATAATAGAGGAAGAAGTAGTATTTTGAATTCGAAAAAAACACAAACTGAGAAAAACCATTTTAAAGTTTATAATTCTGGAAAAATAATTATTATAAGCTTAAGTAAATATAAAATACCACACTAAAATATTAGTTATATATTTTTCTTACAAATAATAAAATCTAATATAAATCTTATTTCCCCGACAGCCACGCATCATTCGACTTGGGGAAGAATTTTTCATTTCTATGGCACCTCATCCATTTTTCCCCTAGAAAGAAGCAACAATTTTTAACAAATTTTCTAAATTTTTATTACTGTGGATCCCCATATTTAACAAAGTCTGTTGTAGTCCTAACTAAACTCAAAACAGTATTAGTTTTATGCTTGGGATCTTGTCCTTCCTGCCACGCATTGAATAAGGCACGCCGAGTACTAGCATCGGCCAACGCTGAAAAAAATATCATAACTATGGGAGTTGCAGGAAGTAGCAGCTAAATTTGGTATAAAATTAAAGGTCTATATCTATGTAACTTAAGTGTTACTGTGATCAATCCGTGTCAATCCCAAAAGTTCTAGTCCATTCAACACAAAAAAACCGACATGCGTTTGTGAGAATTACACACTGTGCTAAATGATACTTTTTTACAATTTTTAATCAAGCTTGAACCTAATTTGAAAGTCAGATCAAGAAATTACTTGCCCCTGGCTAGGGAACTCATAAGGACCATAAACTGTGGGGTGTTGTTTTTTTTTTTGCGCAATTTCTTTTTTGGTGTTTCGGTGTGCCAAATCGGGAAAACTGCCCACTGTGCGGCGGTCTTCCCTCTCAGTAGTGCCATGTGGGTGCCCGAAACCCAGTCTTCTTGAAGCAGTTCCATCCCTTGACCACTGCTCCCTTCAATCATGCACAGTGGATACATTCGAGCCACGTCTTTTTGTAATATTGCGGAAAGAAAATCCACCTTCTCGTAGCCCTATTACACGGCCTCGTTCAAACTTGGTGAGCTGTTGATAATGGATTCTTCGTCTTCTTAAAGGCATTTTTGGCTAACATCTATTTGATATATCAAATTACACAGACAAATAACTCTCATGAACTTTACAGCACGCATTTAAATCAACACTGACTTGAAGTTCTGAGTGGCGCTACTAGCACTTAACTTAGGTGTGAAGCACACGAACTTTGAATCGATGCCATCTTTCATATGTATAAACACGCCAAAAAAATTTCATTTATCTAACACAAGTCTTTCTTGGTGATGAGAGTTTTTTTTCCGTCAATGTATGTTGATAAAATAATTGGAAATTTTTTTAAACCCAGTAGTTTGATTTTTTATGAAACCATCAGTATTACATTTTATAAACGTTGATACATCACTACAAAATAATTCCAGATTATGAGAAGTTTACACTTTAAAATTGCTTGTAAACTTCTCCATGAATCACAATTTTTCAAGATTAAATCATTATTATTCGTATTTTGCTCATTATTTGATCGTTTATTTTTAAAACAGATTTTCCTTAATAAAATAGTAAGATGACAACATAAAATTGATATATCGTTATTAATCTAAAGATAACATGACAAGGATTTTGTTAATAAAGGCCAATACTATTAATCTATTTTCTAAGTTGGATACTAAATAGACGGTTGAGGAAAATTTGACCTAACAAAACACATGCTAAAAATAAATATTAAAATAAAAGTATAATATGTTTATGTGCATATATAAAAATTAAATAGAATACTTGCGCGTGCGTATAATACTGGATATTAATATATCATATACTAAAAATTACCCTTCTAAAACTTATACATTGAAAACACCCGTCATAGGATACTACGTGAAATTAAAGATCAAGAAGTATCCTCATGTATCACATAAAGTACATTTTCTTATCAAAATTTGAATTTTCTAATTTATTAATAAGTTAAAATATAGCATAATTCTTAACATATTTTTATTCCTTCAACCACATTTTATCGTTTGCAGTTTATTACTTTAAAATGAGTATTAAATTAACAATAAAACCTCATTTTAATTCAAAATGGTTGTTTTCATAATAATTAAAGGTTAGAATTTACGGAATTTTTTATGTTTCAATGAATTCTAGTGTCAACCCTCTTTAAATAATGGATGCAAAGAAAAGAGGTAACTAATAAAAATCTCCTTTAGTTTTTCAGAATTATAATACTTTGCCTGAAAAAAAAAATGAGTGCAACAATTTGTGTAGCAAAAAAAAAAAAAAAAATGAATTCAAATATGAATAAATTTTATTTGAAATTCAGAGTAAAGAGAATGCGCAATCAATAGAAAGAAGACATATTGTTCAGTTTCAAGAGATTTCCAAGAATTTACAACTACATCCTTGTAAATCTTCTAGAACAGCATGAGTATTTGTTAAACCTCCTCAAGAGCTTTCACGGTGTCCTGTCATTTCCTTTGCATTAGAGAAATGGCGAAATACAGGTAAGAGTTTCCACTTAATCTTTTATGTTAAAGAGGAATTATATTCTAGAATTAATGAACTGTAAAGTAAATTGAGTAGATGGAATTTCGTCCGAAACTGTAAAATGAAACTCTTTATATACAGAGTTATGAGGGGAAAGTCTGCTTGTGCAATCTGTTTCAATGAAAATGCATTATAAAAGTTTGGTACTTGAACATATGCCATCGTCTTCATCCTTACAAAAAATGACAGAAGTATAATTAGAAATAAAATCACTAATTAAGTATAAAAACAAATTCAATATCTGATTTTTTTAAAAATTGAATGTAAAAAGTTAGTGAGTTTTGTTCATAACATTTTTTTTTGTAAGTGATTTTCTTTTATAGAATAATTGTTATTTAATATTGATTTCATAAATATATCTATAAAAATAAATATAAATTTAACGTGTTGACTCATTCTTA
This sequence comes from Trichonephila clavata, assembly GCA_019973975.1. Lineage (NCBI taxonomy): Eukaryota > Metazoa > Arthropoda > Arachnida > Araneae > Nephilidae > Trichonephila > Trichonephila clavata. The sequence continues at coordinate 29,858 of BMAO01015699.1, forward strand.
ATTTGAAATGTAACACAAATCGTGGATGTAATTTTTGTTTCATTTAAAAAATTTCTAAAAAATTCGAAACGTATATGACAAATAAAAAGATTGTTTTCTTCATTATCATGTATTTATTTTTGTATATCATTTCCCTTTCGTTATAATAATATTTTTAAGGGAAAATGGTACAATTTATAAAAAAATTTGATTTAATAAATTTTTCGACTTTTTGCTTACAGCAAATGCATATGGATTACGTAAAACACAGTTTAGGTGCTCAAAATACTACAAAAGACTAACCATTTAGATTTTTATAAAAAGTTTTAAATTTCATGAAGGTATTTTAAAATGGTACTCCTACAATAATTCGCGTACATACATAAAATTTGATTTTAAAAATACTTTAATCTATGCATAGTTCTAACTAACAAAGCAAAAACTGGTATGGAATTTCTAGTAGCATGGTTGGTATTTGTAAAATACCGCAAAATAAGGCACATAGCGCGCACCTATACTTTTAAGGGATAATTTTTAAGTTTTTCAGTATATTCGCCATATAACGCGCATCCCCTTTTTTGTGAAGAAACCAGAAATGTACGTGCGCAATACTTTTTTGTTCTTAAGTCATTTATTCGAAGTATTATTACAAACTTTAGAAAAAATAGTACACTTCTAGAACTATAGCTCTTTAAGTTCATAAGGAATGCACTTTCTTTTAAAGAAACATTGTTTTGATATACGTAGAAGCCTTAATTTTTCTCTGTGCTCATCTATTTATTTTGTATTTTGAAAGCTCTTATTTTTATACAGGACGTATAACGAGCATCCTTAAATTTCAATCTTATTACTTGTGTTAAAAGTGCTCGTTATAAGCCGGATTTTAGGATACATTTTTTAAAGTCCTTGAAAAATATGTAAATTCTGAATTAAACTATTTTTAAAAAAATAAGTATTGCTTTGATTCGAAAGTACATATCATCTTTTGTTACATGTACTAATAGCAATAGGTAAAAAATAATAATTTTTAAGCATTTAGAGCGATAGAAAAAATGCCTTAGAAAGCCTTAAATGAAGATAAATGAGCCATTTTTTTCTTTCTGAGAAAAAAAAAATCAAAGTTTTTATTTGCCATTGGGATGTGATCAAAAACGGATATAGAAGTTATCGTAATTCTGCATTTTTTTAAATTAGAGTTTTCATACTTTGGAAGATTATAGAAAATTATATAAATAATAATTTGGACTAAAAAAATCAAATTTGAATTTTTGACTGATTTTTGTTAATTTAATCGTACTATGTCCTCTTAAAACAAGACCTGACTGCAAGGTTTCTTGCAATCGAACGTCAAATTAAAATATTTCTGGAGATCACACAAATAATGTAGCTACCACAAACTATTTCGCATAAAATAAATTAAAAAAATTAAATTAATTAAAAGTCACATGGCACTATTACTCATTTTTTAACAGTAGTCGCTATCACATAATGATGTCATTTTCATTACTTTGTGAAAAAAAATCATCAGCCATAACTCTAATATTAAAGTTATTGAAATTTGAAAGTGAATGGTATGTGAATAAAATCTAGTTATACAGATTACATACTTTTATCTGCTTAGTTATTCTTTCTACTTCAAGATTAGGTTTTAAGATTTTTTTAAACCTTTGACTAAATGATAAACTTTTTTGTAACTGTTATTTTGATCTGTGTGAAAATATTTTTCTTCACTAATTGTGGATAATTTTCTTAGTCCAAGGTCCATGTTGCTCAATTCCAAAGTACCATTGCAAATTTTTCTTACCGCATTTTAATAACAAACCACGTAACATATAGAAAAAATATAAAATCAGATGATGATGTTACATACAGCAATCAGTTAAATTAAAAAATAAATTAGAAGTAAAAAAAAACATTTTTAAAAACAAGCTTTTATTTAAATGCGCTAAAAAGAATAAAATAAACTTTTTCTGTAAAACTTTTTTTACTATCAACTGATAACGTCATTACACAATTTATATGATATAAAAGCTCGTCGCGAGATTAAAGTACTCTTATTTACTTAGTTTGAAATTTTTACAAATTAAAATCAATCAGATCAATTTACTTGTTTATCTGCAGAGGTAAATCTCGCGACAAGCTTTTATATCATATAAATTGTGTAATGACGTTATCAGTTGATAGTAAAAAAAGTTTTACAGAAAAAGTTTATTTTATTCTTTTTAGCGCATTTAAATAAAAGCTTGTTTTTAAAAAGGTTTTTTTACTTCTAATTTATTTTTTACTTTTTAGTTATCACTGGACAGGTTTCTCAGTCTGTTCATCTCATTTAACGCATCTTTGTTGCTAGGTCGTTTGCCGGTTATTTTCGAACAGTCTAGCTAAATGAATTCTCGCAAAAAGTGTACTAGACGAAAAACACAATTTTTTTTTAAATCCGTAATTTTTAAGCAATTTTTTCAATCTTCGTACAGATCTTGGGTAATATTGTTCTACACACGAAAAAAAAGTTTTATGAGATTATCTTCATAAATGACAAAGTTATTAATGTTGTTAAAATTTTGAGTATTTTTTGAAAAATCGTAAAAAAAAAAAGTTTTTGGTATTTTATTTTTTAAATGACTGATTCTAAAAGAGCAACGCATAAGCTGTTTTAGTACGGAATGTCGATTCATTTAAACAAAAAAAAAAAATTCATGCGCAATAATTTAGACATTATTTTCATAAAAACGCATCGATTGTGATTCATTTAAAAAAAATCGTAAGAAATACAAATATTATTATTTTGTAAAAAACATTATACCGTATCGGAACGAAATAAATGATCTTTCCGATTCTGTAATTATTTTTTTTCTGAGTTTCATAGATTAAAGTTAGATAATTTTTTTAAAGAATTTCTACAATACTCCATCTCAGTTTAACTTGGCAGCGTTGAGAAAGGAATACAATGTACCACAATCTACTTGAAAAATAGCTCTACTTTTTTGTTTTGAATTTAAATCCAAGAAAATAGATAGAAATTTGTAAAAAAATTGCATACGTTGTAAAAATTAGATTATTTTTACGTTGTAATAACGTAATTATTTTTTAGAAAAGTTAATTAATACAGTCAATAGCGCAACGTTATGAAATTCCAGTTTGGCTGAAAACCGATTTTCGACGCCAACTTTTGTCGTTGTTGTAACAATAACATTATTACAACAATACAGACATATCAAAGTTGGTCTGCATTGTTGTAATAATGTTAATGGTTTTTAAGGTTTTTAATTAATATATTCTTAATTAATAGCAATATCGGAATATTAATGGTCAAAACATGCATTGTCATCCAAACTAAACGTGTATACAAAATTTCAGCTCAATAGGATGAAGATATCAGCTTCAAAATTGAGTTGCAAGATTCCATCCGAACAAATTACATACATACATACATACATACACACATACATACATTGTAAGTTAAATAAAAGCTTGTAAAAAGTATGTGTGCTTCTGACCACGCGAGAAAAGAGAAAATTTCTGATTTATTCAGGCAGGAAACTTCAATTGTTCACATGTACTACGTTTTCCTTCACGACATTTTCACATGTGGGCGTTAAGCAGTTCTCTTTTTCATGCCCATTCATGAGAGAATTTGTTTATTTCATCCATTTTCTATAAAGAGCGATGTTTTTAAATAATAATGTATTCTTATATATTTATATAAGAATCTATACGATTTAAGTGTGAATTAGTGTAATTATTATGTAAGGAACTTAAGTAGATTATATTTATGTAATATATGTGTGTTTAAATGGTACTTATGTGCTATTACAATGCCAACGGTAAAGATAATTCGCCAAGTTGACAACAATGAGCTCATACTCGCTGAATTGACAACCATGTGCTTCCTTTCATTTAAGGTCGCCAATACCGTTGCGATAATACGTAGTACCGTTTTTATAACTTATGTAACGCCGTATACTATGTAAGGGAAGGAAAACTTATGCTTTTAGAGCCGTTTACTTTTCTCAAAATTATCTAAGTAAACAAAAGGAGACAGTCCGTACTTTCTTACAATTAATACTTTGATTTTCTCGTTATCTCCTAGTCATCTTCACTATTATAAACCAAAATATTGGCAACTTTCTAATAAATTAACCTCATTAAAATTTCTGATTTTAACTCTTTGGGCACATTTTTGTGCTTAAATGCTCTTACTACTGAATCAAAAATAGATCATATGTTTCGTTTCTTCTTATCTTCAATCACCAACTACATAAGAATAATCTTCTCTTCCCCCAATTATTTTAGCTTGCTCTTCTCTCGTTCACTCGTTGGAGTTGAGTGGAAGAGGCTGCAAGATAGAAATATTTAAATAAAGAAAACATAACTACACGGGAAAAAGTGTGTATAAAAAAGTATTATTTTTTTAAAAAAACTGGCTCCTAAAAAGTTTTAAATTCAAAACTAAGCTAGAATTATCGACTCGAGCACGATTGCCGAATGGAACTGAGTAAAACCAATTGAGCGTAACGCCGCCGAACCTGACGCTTAACTTTGAACCACTCTTCAGCAAAACGCTCATAAGGAAGTTATCACTTCAAAAAGTAAATTCCCTTACATGAAGAAATATATTTCATTAATTATTCCATTAAATAATTTTTCAGGCATAAAATCGTCATATTCTGCCGTATTTTATTCCCATAATAAATTAATAAGAACCTTTTTAAATTTTTCATCTCATATATTTGCAAAACTATTCTAATAGTTCTCTGAAATTACCTCATTTAAAATGTAAATTCTTATTCAAATATTTAATTTAGGTAGTGATAAATTTCGAGTTTAATTGGAGCTTAAAAGAATAAAAAAATTATAATGGAAGTCTAGTCATTTGTAAACAAAGAACTATATAGAAAAATCTAAGAAAAGCGCAGCATTATGGAAGTGGAAAGAACGACTAAAAGACTGAAAATTTCCAAATAAAATTTACTCAAACCTTAATAAACTAGCACTAATTATGCATTTAACACACACATGGTTTCCGCATCTAATGGTATGAATCGTTTATTCAATTTTCCAACTAAACAAATATTTACGGAAAATTTTCCTTATGAAAACTTTTCAGATAAAGAAAAAGTCAAAGCAACTCTTCAAAACATAGTCTTTTTGAAAGGTTTTAAGTACTTGTTTCAATAAAGTTAAAGCAGACTGCATTATGTTTTAAAAAATAATAAAAGTTTGCTCCTTTAAAAATAATTTAACTTAATTTCAGGATAAGTATTACGTCGCGGAAAGAGTAAACCATTATTCCTTCGGTAGATGGTTGTATTGTGTGTGTGTGTGATCGATATCTCATAAATTCAGTTCAAACAACTTCATATTTATGTTCATTAATAAGTTTGCCTTTTGCACTAAACAAATTATTTTGCAGTTCTTTGTTTGTCCATTCAGTTGTGAGTTACAGGGTGTTGAATGGAAGTTAATGAAAGTTAACAAAGAAAAATTCTGGTACATTTTACAATTTTTTTTTGACAAAGGTGAAAATGCTAGCAAGGCAGTTTAAACAGCGAATGGTGTTTATGGTTACGATACTGTAACAGCCAGTCACGTGCAATTTGTGGCTCCTTTGATTCCGTTCCGGTATGGTCACCTTTGAAAATGTCTATAAAAAATCCTAGAGATTATTGAAGTTGACAGGCATGTTAATAGTAGCCTCCCTCCACAGGAGCTACATATTGACCATAAAAAGGCTTGAACCAATGGGCACAAAGCCAGATTCAAAAAGAAGCTTCTTATTTGTGTGTCTCACAAATTAACACAAAAAACTTGATGGATTGAAGTTCCATCTGCAAAGCCTTGTTGAACGGAATGAAATTGACTCATTTTTAAAAGGATAGTCGCTGAAGATGAGAAATATGACACCTACGACAATATTGTGTGAAATCAATCATGGCCAAAGCGTGGTGAATCAGCTCAAACGATGGCCAAACCAGGAAGGTTCTACTGTGCCTTTGGTGGGATTGGAAGGAATAATTTATTATGAGTTGCTTCCATACAGCCAAAAACTAAATTTGGATCTCTACGTCAACAATGGGACCGTTTTACCATTTTCTGACTGTAGAGATCATTTACCAGAAACTGCCAGAGATTGGCAACAGGAGAGGGGCTGTGTTCCATCAGGACAACTTTAGACAATACAGGTGTATAGTGATTCACTAGAAATTCTGAAAGCTTGGTTGGGAAGTTTTGATGCCTCCACCATATAGTCCGGAACCTGGCATCAAAGAATTACCATGTTCTTCTAGGATGGCAAAACTACCTAATTGCAAAATCCATCACTAGAGTTTTCCCTATAGGGACCAAGATTTCTATGAGAGAGGCATTATGAAACTACCTTTAAAATGGCAACAAATTTTAGAACAAAATGGTTCATGTTTCTCCAAAATTGGTAATCCAAAACATGTTAAATAGAGTTTTGAAGTTCAAGTAAACATAATGGATCTAATGTGCATTTACTGGGGAAAATAGCTTGGAATTTAAATGGATTTAATTTATTTCATATATATTAAATTACATTTTATTTAATTGAAATAAAAATGACTTAGCAACTTTAGACATTGAGATTTTTTAAATCAAGATTTAAAGCCATCATGATTTCTAAAATAAATCTTTTGTTTAATGAACATTGTTTTGAGAATTAAAAAAAGTTGAAATGCATTTTAAAAAGCAACAAATATTTCTAGACTTTATTAAAGCTTAAAGAAAAAATCCATTTATATTATGTAGCGTCCTTAGAACTCAAAAACATTGTACAAATGGGTCAATTTTCTTAAAATGTAAAGTAAAACCAAGTGTCAATCATAGCTGAAGAAAGAGGAGGGTGGAATTGACTGGCTACGTAATCTGCATTCTAATTCATACCAAACATGTTTTATGGGATTTAGATTGGGGTTATGAGAGGGCCAGTCCAGTTTTTTAATACTCATTTTTTCAAGCCCTGTCTATACAAATATCGATGTGTGAATGAAACAGTTACTCTGCTGGAAGAGAAATTGGCATTCCCGAAGTATTGCCATAGAGTTTGGAGATCAGCATTATCCAGAATTTCCGAATATATTTCATATTTTTACCACAGGAACCATAACAAACACTCACATACCATGATGCGACCATTTCCAAACTTTACAGCTAAAACCCAGTCACCTCAAAAACAGCTCCTTAAACTCAGATGCATTTATCAGTCTGATAGTTTGTAAAGTGATATTCACTGCAAAGGTCATTTTGCCACATACAGTTTAATGATGGTGAGCTTTGTACCATTACAATCGACGCATCGCGTTTTGTGGAGCTAAGTTATATATACAGGGTGTCCAGCCTTAATGTGACCCAATAACTAATTCCCGAATCGTTCGGTTTAGATATACACTTCCAATTTGAAAAATGCTTTAAAAAAGGTAAAGAATGTTTTTACGTGCTTTTCGAACCAAAAAAACCCATTTAGGAAAAAATTACAAAAATTAAATTTTTATACGGTTTTCAGGTCCTATCATTTATATTTAGAAAAAGATGCAGTACGCAAAAACAAAGTAAACACAAAAAGTTTCATTTTATTACAATTAAAACTGACCGAGAAATGTCTACATAAAATTGAAGCATCTGAATTGCTCAGAAAAGGGGGTCGTATATAAATTGAGTTTAGAGAACAGTAATTCACTCTCTACACAAAGAGCAAAAGAAAAACATAATAATAATATCGAAACATCGTAGTAAACATCATAGATTGACAATCTGTATTGCCGTATGGTAAACAATTATAGTTAAATTAAAGAAATACAACTTGTACCGAAAAGATTAAAACAGCTTGTTTTAACAAATAGCAGCAAAATAATACAGGATTTGTCGTTCAAATTATAGCATAATATGGAATGATGCGCCAATCATGAATCAGAGGCTTTAGTATATCAAAATGACCAAATTAACTTAAATAATGGTGAAGGCACGAGATAGGGAATACGTCTATATCAACTCCCAGTTTTATACAAGCGTTGAACAGCACGGGCAATTGTACAATAAGATGGATGTCTTCGAGTGGGAAATTTAATAGCATAAAGTCTTGCCGCCTCTCTCTTATTTCGATTACACTGCCCATAAAACAGTACCATTTCGCAGTATTCTTCATTTGTATACATCTCGTTCTCCCGTACAAGAATTCGTAACATTAGAATACGACTGTATGCAATTGCAAGCGACTACACAACAGATTTTTTAACGTTCGTCATAATCAGCAAAAACGCAGCAAATCAGACTGAAGCCGCAGCACAAAAGTTTATTTTTTTGGAACTGCTTTTAAAAATGTTTTCTTCGTCCAAATTATTTGATTTTTTCTATGTTTTACACGTGTACAGAATAAATTTTATTTCTTAAGTACTCAATTATTGTATTATTAACGTATGCTTTTAAATTTAAAAACGATTTACATAAAAGTGACGTGCAGGAGCAAAAGTTTCCTGGCAGAGTTCCAACTAATTTCGCTTTGGAGACGGCTGGCTCCTTATTAGCGTCTTGAAAATGGCCGAGAAAATGGATAAAATATGTGTTTTTTAAAGTTTCATAATTCGGCCAGTTTTTATCGTAATAAAATGAAA